>DWLO01003108.1:0-11439 GCA_018245335.1 Dalla quadristriga | reverse complement strand
TACCACAAGTAACCGTATTATATAAAGAGGCACAAAGGGTCGAGCAAAACAAGGGTTCATAAAACACCCCCGTTTAAATACCCCGCTTTTGATAAAAATGATGTTAAACGGATACGAAATCTGTCATTTATATAAAAAGTACTAACCAAATCCATCCATCCTTTATCATCAGCCTTTAAAAGTCAACTGCTGAACACAGGTCTCTCCTAATCGGCGCTACTCCGCCCGGTCCTGTGCCCTCTGAATCCAGCGGTTTCCTGCTGTGTTCTACAGTGATTAGTCCACTTGGTCGGAGGGCAACCTGTGCTTCTTTTTCCGAGTCGTGGCTTTGAGGACCTTTCTTCCCCATCGGTTATCAGTGCTTCGAACTGCGCGGCCTGCCCATTGCCACTTCAACTTATATATTCTGCGAGCAGGGTCGGTAATCTCTAAGTTAGGTGTAATAAACTCATTTTATAAGAATGAAAATTTTAAAAATCATTACTTATGTTATCAATATTAACATCACTTTCAATATTAGGAGATTCTATACAAAAGATTTCAACGCGTTGTTTCATTCTAATGGCCAAAATCACTGATGATATGGCATCAATAACCTAAGTTGAACAATGCCGTTATTCTATATTTAGTTTTATGTTGTAACTATCACGTAATTAATAGACTATTTCATTAAGTACTCGTCAAGCTGAATCAATTTATAGTTATAAAATAGATAGCCGGTTTTTCGCTAATTATCTTGTAGTAGGTAGGTCAAAGCAATTGCATTAACAAGATCTTTGAAATTCAAGAACAGACGTTTATAAGTGAACTATACATGATAGTAGGTACCAAAGTGTAAGCTCAATATTGGCACCAATAGTTACACGTGTCTCTCCTCACAACTGTTGAGGCCTAGAGCATACTCCACCACGCTACTGTAATACGGTTCGTGGAGCTCAACTTTACAGTCCATTAATTAATATACTTACTTATACTCAAATTAGGTGTTATAATTTTACTTTAGGTAGGATTTCCCTCAATTAGATCTAGAATACTCTCGATCTCGACATGCAGACTAAGCTGTGCCATAATATTCCGATCTTATGGATGTTCCTCTCTGAATAAAAAATATTACGGTGCAATCGATCTTTGATCTCTTAGAACAAAGATTTCGATTCCATGCAATCTATACATTCTTATCTAGTCCACGCGGTCCTCATAATACAAACATGTGTGGACCAGAGTATGCAGAAAAGCAATTTTATTAGACATTCGATGAAGCGAAATTTAAAAAACATACTTCAATTTTAAACAAATTTTTGTTTATAGAATGTATTAGCGCTTAATAGCAAAAGTAATTTTAAGGACATAATTTCTAATTCAAACATGTTGCAGTTAGAAGGGCGCACCAGAAACCTACGTCATGTGGTTGTTTAAGGCACACTGCACAAAATTAAAGTGCAGGTTGACTTATGCGCATGCGCATAAATTAACATTGAAGTGTAAGCACTATTTACTTTGTATTCAGGCCAAGGGCCGGTCTGGTCTCCTTTCATAATAAATATGGATACAAAAAACTACAAGTAGTACCTAGTTATTGTTGGGTAGTTTTGTTTCTTAATCATTTATTGCAAGTACTTTAATTAATAATTTAATTATTACGACGAGAAGCCGTTGATTTTTAGCGTAAAAGATAACAATAAAAATAAGTAAAAATATACGAGAAAACTATGGATGACCGGAACGACTTAACTGAGTTGCTAGCAGAAGTACGGTAAAAATAATTGTCAAAATAAGCATTTAATCCTTTTTAGGCTCCGACTTAAAATATTAACAACACACAAACAGGCTTTATCGCAAGCTGCCGTAAATGAACAGTAAAAATGTACATCTTTTGATTACTTAAAAAGAATAAAACGTTTCGACATGTGGCCGGCAATTCCATTGTATCCTTCGTCCATTGTATTTCAGTTACCTTTTTAAGGTTTCGCCTTTTCAAAGATTGGCGATCATAAAAAAAAGTTCCGATTACATTCATAATGGCAGTAATCTGTTCTTAGAATAGCTTGGACTAAAGGAATATAGGGTCATTTTAAAACTGTGTTTCTCAATTACTTAACGAGTCAAGTACAAAAACTCAACCTGGTATAAGGCTTTTCTAGAAACGGATCTTTTAGCTTAGGAATTATCTTTTCGTGGTAACTATTTCTCATAATCCATTGATTATCTCATTGGTTGGTCTTTGGGCCCAGCGTAGACAGCTACCAAAGATCAGAAATGCTCATATCAGCTTTTGTGTAAGAACAATCTTTACATAAGGACCGACGAGCAGTAAGTCTCAGATTCGATCTCCAGCTGGGGCTAACATTTATTTGGCAGATAAATGTTTGTACTTGAGCGTCAAAATTATGTTAGTTTTCTATGTGTGTCCGCCACCTGCAACACAGGGAGGATTTCCTAGTGAATGTGACTGTAATTATTATACCCAATTTATACTGCCAAATAATTATAAAAATATAAAATTAATTATTTAATGTTACGCAACGCACCAAGATATTTCTCTTCAGTTGCATAAGTAAGTAAAACAACGAGCAAAGAATTATTTCAAGTGCCTGGTGTCAACATTTTCACAAACGGTTACTTACTGGTCTCCGTTTGCATACATTTTTTGCTGGTCCGATAGCAAGATGCTCCGCACGTGATGGTCTGACATTTATTCTAGGAACGGTCACACATGTCCCCACTAAAGTGGTCTCGCCACACACCCGTTTTGCAAACGAACTACAAGATAAGCATATGCGGGTACGGCCAGTTTTTAATTGTCGTAGGCAATTTTACAATAGGCATCTGTATATTGATGTTACTACATAACATAGGCACCTTTTTAACGTTTGGGGTCTTCTTTATAATTTTCAGCTGTCTACTTATTACTATGATGGTATTGCATTGCAACACCCACAATTTCGATGCTTGAAAACCACTTTAAAACCTCACTAGAACCACAAAAATGTGAGTACGCGCAAGTATATATAAATTTCATGGTTGTTTACATGGACCACATTTTGCAGCACACTTCAACCAAGTTGACCAAACAGACCACATCGCAGCCATAACCCAAACATAGATAGATCCACTCCGATACAGAGCAAACACATTGCAATTGCGTCGTAATCACGTTTTTGTAAGTATCTACCACAATAAAACCGCTACGCTGCTACAAACAGCTACAGCGAGTCTGTTCAAATCAAATGACTGTGCGTCCACTTCTGATGCTACGGTGTGGTTTTAAAGTAGTACCACAGCTGATTTCGTAGTAACTATCGAGTAATCTATGTCTTTGATGCGAATCCATCGTGAAGTTTTCTTACATCTTGTCTTGTGCGAACCTGTACTAAGACGGGTAACATAACGCTCAAATGTGACCGCAAATGACAGAAATCACCACAACAATGACAGAAGTAATTACGCACTTGCAACAATGATGACGTACACACTTTAATATACACAGTACTACAGTTGGCATAGTTACAACGCTACGGTGCGGTTCGCCGCGGCTCCGTAAGCAATGGCTGCACTCCTAACAAAACAATAGGATATGCGTTGAAATTAACGAACCATTTCGACCAGTTTGGTCAACGAATAAATCCGCAATGTCAAACTAGTTAAACTTTCAAAACTACATCGTAGACGAGGCAGGGGGGAGTGGAACGAACGTAAACAATTGCCTATATTGCGGAAACAATAAAATCCAACGTTGATTCGCGTTCGCGTGATTGATATTATAAAATTCTATGGGAACGCTGCCGCCGCCGCCGCAGCCAACCGAGGTAACGGAACCATAATTATGTTAAGACCGATCTCCATCCCGAATACAATTAGTTTAACAGTATTGGATCTTCGGTCCATTTGTATAATTGATATATTTTCATACTCATGTTACTTTAAATAGACATATGTACACCAAACACGTTAACTATAATAGTCGATTATAAACCATAATAGTTATTATCATTTCAACGCGTTAAATAGTTCAAACAATTGGGTTTAGTCATTAGACGTGTGAAAATCCATTTGTTCCATCAAAGACGATTTTATCCTAATAATTAGAAAACATTTGAATTAGTTTCGTGTAACTGTTCTAAAGAGTAGAAATAAATATTATGCACGTGTAATATAACGTAGTAAATGAAGTACGTATTGTATCATGTAGTAAATAATAAGTACTATTTCCTTATCTTAGCATTAGCTAAGCTCGATTTTAAATAACTCTATTGTTGAGGACGCCTTTACTGTAATCCGTCATTAGACCACAGATTAAAATAACACGAACCATTACTCATGTTATCGAAAACATTAGAGACCACCTAGGCTGGAGTAGTTTGAAGCTGCCTTTATCAGCTAAAGGAATAAGAACCTTACCTTTTTTTTTAAATGGTCTCTATAAAACAAAGTACAATCAAGATAGCGTCATAATGTTTTTCTTAATGTGGCCAAAGTTGGAGAATGGCGCGGTTTTTCCTAAATACTACACCATGAAGTACAAAAAAAACAAACAAAACGGCGAATATTCGCACGCACACATCTCGGATTTAAGGTCATCACATCTATTGTTGTGTCATGCCGCTATAAAAGATAATCATTTCGTGTAGGTATTTTGGAGCAATTTACTGAATGTCGCCCACGAAGTCGCTTGAGGGCATTTGGCCAATCTACCTAAGTACATCACGTCATGTTATAAAAAAACAATTGTTATTTTATCCAACAAAGTTACACGAACATTAAGAAATCCTAATTGCATTTGAATATATTGTGTACTTCCTTCCGACATTCCTGTATTTTGTTTATAACAGGGAAAAGTACATTTGCCGTAATGCCACTGTTGTTCCAAGATGCAATGTTCAATATTCACTATCGGTTGCAAATATGCTTAGATTTGCCTAATCTTCTTCAAATATTGGCAGAATAGTTAGTGTTTGTAAAGTTGAACTAACGGCTATACCGGATAATAGCTTAATAATAATATAAAAGTAGTTAACTCCGTCGTGCTGAGGGCATAGACGAAAACAAATCAATTGATCGCCTTCTTAGATACAGGTTTTTTTTTCCGTTTAGCAAGCCAAATTAGTCGACTCTAGCCTTGAACACTTCGCTAAACATATTTGGGTCATTAACCCTCGCCAAATCTGGTTGTGATTCACACTGTACGGTGATCAAAGCAATAAAGTGTTGAACAGTTTTTGTGGAGGTTCGTTTAGATACAACGTATTAAATCAATGTTTTTTATACCGTACCAGCGGCGGTGTTAAAAATGTCCGGAAGGCAAACCAATTATAATCTGTGGTTGTTGATAGCGTTACAATTTAACCTTCCATTTATTACTGCTGTAGATTAGATACAGTATTTGAAATCTTCAAAGCGTTAACATGTAACATTAACATTAGGGACTAAGAAATATCTAAGCTGATTAACTATTGAATGAAAAAATTAAGAATAAATAGTTTTCATTCTTCGTAATTCATAGAATGATATAAAATTCAAATAGATGTTTGTAATTTTTGTTAGTAGGAATAGGTACGTATCGCATCCAAATTGCAAAATATATACGAAACAAGTAGCACTCATCCGTACACATGCTGCAAACCGTCTCCACATGTCAAACCCGCGATAAATAATTCAGTACAAAAAATGTCCTTCCAAACGACCTTTCAACCAATCCTTGACGCGGGCAGCGCGTCTGCGATGTAGTACCGTGTGGTATCGGTACTTATGTTTATGGAAAAAAGGCTTCAACGGAATTTTATGTGCTCTCCGTCCGGAGCGGTTCTTCATAGCTGTCTTGGTTTTTATTTAATGCGTTAAATGCTAACGGCGTCCGATAACCCCGGACGCAAGGACAAGCTAGTCGGCCGGCCTCTTCGCCCCGACTCACTCGCTAGTTTTTATTATTGCCCCGAACTAGTTTACCGCCGCCTCTTTGTGCTTGTGCACCTCTATATAAACTAGATATACTTAACATCAAAATTATCACCTCCAGCATTGCAGGTGTAGAACGTGAGAAAATTAGCTCGTCGACGCTCGGTTTCTTAATCTAGCTAGGACTTTATTTTATAAGATCCAAAGTTAAGATACGTTTGTAAAAACGAAAACTCTTGGGTCAGTTCTCTCGTCTTGCCATGATCGTTTTTACAAGTCAGCCCATAACACGACCCTCTATCGGAAAATCATTTGATTTCGTAAATTCCTTAAGCAAATCGCTTACGTCACTGACTTTTCCCCGAAAGTGATTCCAGTTTGGCCACCGACAAAACTAATGTGACACAGATAAGATCTACGAACCTTATTATATGATTATGATAAATTGGTACATGCTAAATGCTCGTTATATTTTCCTAGTAGGCCTCTTTTGTACCTACAATGAAAATTATCGTCTCATCCACAATGAAGCATACCGTCTGCGGCGATACTTTTCCGTAAGTAGAATATTATTTATTCAACTTTTACAGAAAAATTGTGAACACACTTTATTGTACTTACCTACTTTAGTTAGCTTGATAGAATACAGATATTGCGCAATAAATTATAAAGGTACGTGCCGCCTATTTTATATCAAAGTACGGACGGATATGCAGTCATTTATCATTCTGACATTATTATTTGACTGGTGATCAAATAATCACCAGTGGGCTATTAACCAATAATAATTACTCCGACCATTCGAAATAATGGCAGACTCTACATAGAGTGACCGTTGTAAAGTTGTGGCAAAACGCTGTTCAATCTGTATCGTTGCAGTGATTCATTCTTGAATTAACATTTTAAGTCAGAGTATGAATAACGGTGAATTCCTTGCGAACTTGATCAAGGCTATCACCACACAATATGATTAAATTATAAGTATTCGTACTCAACACAAAGAACAACTATGCTTCTAAATTAACAGATATACGTGGAATAAGCAACCCAGTCCATTTGAGAGTTACTAATTATTCCCAAAACGCGATGCGGAGAAGGCTGCCTTTAATGGCCAAATAATGAGTGTTCGTATTCAAGGTTGCCCGCACTGTTTCTCGACAGGAAACAGCAAGTAACTGAATAGATATGGACATGGTAATTACGAGGCCTTGACTTACCGTTTTAGAATAAAAACCGCACTATTTAAATAGACCTCGTTCACAATGACTTCAATGTTGGTTGGCTAATGCTGTAGGTACTTGCGTATGGTAATATTTCAACCGTGTTATTTGTACTTGTAACGTATGAGATCTTTATTGTTTAACTTTTTGGGCATGGTTATACATTTAGCGCGTAAGTTATTGGCTCAGATAAAAGCAAAAATAGGGTTATTGATAGGGATCGGATCCAAACTGGACTGGGAGGAACATAGCGTTTAATTTAAATTTATCGTATGGCCGCATAGGGTAGACTGTTGGGAACTATTGATTTGTTGTTCATTCGCAGTAAACGTTCTTCTTTTCTTTTCATTAACATCAGTCAGGATTGCTTAGCTGTTTCGGTCTGGAAGGTGCTGTGGTGATTGCACTGCTGTATCCAGGAACACTAACGCATTTGTGACCAACTTTAAATAAATCTCATATATACTAACAACTGGACTCTACCAACAGTCCTTCTACCTACCACACCATTCCTAATAGTACTTAAAGTACTAATGTAATATCATTTATAATACTTAATACTGAAATACCTAAGTTTAGACTGTATATTTGAGGTCTCCAGTAGAGCCCACATAAGATTTGCTCACATTAAATAACTCGCTACTGCCTACTTATAATATGGTACACGGTATGGTGAACGAACTTCTCATTAAGATTCTTACCTGGGCCGTCAACAATCAAACGTGATTCAAAGAATACTAATAGCGGTTTGAGTCTGGTTTCCAAATGTCACACGCAGTGATTAGACCAAAGAATATGATAGCAAATGGACATGACTACTTTATACTTATTAATACTGGTCAATAATAATGTACTTAAAAGTGTTTTCACTTCTAAGTCAATGACAATATTTTGAGGACGATCATTCAAACGTAAGACCTCACATTCACGTTATTCTTCTTGGAATTCAAATTTTTCTTTGCATTCTCTGTTCTGAGTTCCATAATTGTTTACTCATATATACTTTATCCCAATTTTTATTGACAGTAGTCTAAAACTCACATTGGTACGTTGCGTATTGCTAACTTAAATTCAATTTAAGACGATACATAGCTCTCACGATTGAATGTTTCAAACTACAATGTCAGTGTTAGCCTTGTATAGTAATACCAATTTATACAAGGTCATGTAGAATAAAACCGTATAATTATAAAACCAATAATATGACCATTCAGGCAAATGGTTCCCTCGGGGTGTAAGTACAGCAATTAAGAATTTTCAAACATCAGTCACTGCTGTCAAGTGCCTTATTACTCATGGATAACCAGAATGGTAATGCCACTATTATTTTGTTATCTGTCTTTTTAATACGCGTATGGCCATTCGAAATAACAAAAATTAACCAAATATATAATTGAAATGGACTCTTCGTAATTAACATATTCCAACCGTGATCTACTGGAATTCGAAATTACAAAGAATTCATTTGAAATAGATTAACAACGAATACCTACGTATTCAGACACTGCATAGAAATTAGCAGGTTAAAGGTCTTTCAATGAACCTAAAGTTACATTTATTATCTTCTATAACTATTAAAATACATCAAGAACGTGTTCTTTGTTTTATTTTTTTTATGTGACCTGCAATAAATTTGCTGATTTAACATAATATTGTTGCTTAATAAATAGATTTTTTTGTTTGGATCTTTAATACTCCTTCAGGCAGATATGATCGATCGGATGCCGAAAGCAACTTGGTAGATGCGGTATGCTCATATCACAACACTGTACTATCGCATACGATAAAATCTATTCAACAACAGAGATCGCGTTACACAGACTGTAGTGCGAACGAGAAAACAATTTTAGTAGTATGAGAGTAGACTAATAAGTACCCGCAACTCTTTTTTGTTTTCCATGTCTGCAACAGATAACTAAACAAACTTAACATTATATCCAATTTTCCAAATTTGAATAATACACGAATAATAACTGAGGCCATGTGCTCTTGTTTTTTGTTTTGAAGAGTTATTTAGGCATTCATTTCACAAAGGTAGACATTTTTCTCGTATTTTCCACCAAAATATGAATTTCGTCTGCGACTAAACGAAAGGTCATACGATCCGAGATCACGGGCGATAGTCAGGTAACGTTTTACGTTTATTTGATTTAATCTAAGTCTATTAATGAATTTTGGGTGTGAAGTACTTTAGGATCTCAATAGACCGAAAATGAAGAGTTACTTCGGGACTCCACAAACCTGCATTCCACGAGATACCTTATTTCCATGACAGTAATAGACGTGAGCAAAGTCGTAGACACTTCACCAGACCTAATTTGGACTATCATTAATATAAACTATTCACTTTTGCCTCCACTGATATTCCCAAAACTAAATGGGAATCCTAGCGTGGGAGCTAGAGACTATAGTAGTGCAGAGTTTTGAATTTCTTTTTTTCAAATCGGTTTAATTACCACTGGCTGAGCTGAGCCGACCTGATTGCGGGTTAAGCAGTTCGGATACCCCTATAGTTCAAGATAATTCAGTATCCGTTCAGTGGTACAGTGGTAGTGGTATACAATATATACAAAACGCTTTCGTTCAAGGTAAACGAATAAATTAATCTATTCAGTTTTGTATTGTTGAAATAAAGTTACAACTTGATTTTAATTTTGTACGCATATGCATTTACTATTTACCGTCACATATTATGTAAGCACAAAACAACATAACAATGTGGTTAACAAACTTCGCATATTTATTCAGACGTTTGAGGTCGGACTTAAGGTATCAGTCTTCCGAGAACCCGGCTAGCAAAGGCTTTTAAAAAGACAGACATATAATTATTAACGTTCACTTTGAGCGGCTTAAGCGCCGCTATAAACAGTGACAACGTGCTCGGATAACATGTTTCTGAAAATTAGGACTTACCATAAGGATGCTGTATGGATAGAAATTCCAAAATTAACGTCTTCGATGTCACGCCTCGCCGCGCAGATGCACAAGTACCTAATGTATAAAAAAGAATTCCCGACAATGCAGCTCTCGCTCGTCCTTGAGTCCCTAACAAAAGCCGAGAAAGGGCAAAGGAACTCGTTTGGACCAACCTTGGGACTTTCACTGACTACCTACGCACTTTTTGCGTTATCTAGGAACGCTTTAAACATCACGTTACAACATGTTTCAGAAAAATTGCTAATTTTGTTGTAAAAACAAAGCTCATATCCAGTTATTATTGGATGTGTAGTTACGTTATTTTTCGTAAATATATATTGTTTATAATTGCAAGTAATAAGACATTTTAATTTTAACCTTAGAATAATATTTTAACATGTTTGTGAACACAAATATTGACTTTGTAAAAAGTGATATAACAACACGTTTTTCATCCACACCGATTTTAAAAACTTTCGATATCAATTCATACAGTAGCCAGGAAGTTCATAAATAAAAGTAAATCCCTGCTACATCAATGCCGGATAGATTTAGGTCGCGATTGAATTTGTCACTTTGTTCGCTGGCGCGCCAATTATTATAACACACACATACAACTGTGCTGTGGGTGGGTTTGCGGAGGCGAGTATTACCGTTATGGAGGCACATACCAGTGACGTCAACGAAGCCTCATGCCTTCAACGCTGTACGAATACGTTATAAGTAAACCGACTAGAACAGTCGTTGCGTTACTAACGATTCCTACACTTTTTTATTCTGTTTCGTAGTTTTGTTTCAATGCATAACAAAAACTTAAAATCTCTTTTTTCTTATTTCAGAACGTGACGTGTTTGGAGAAAGCATAGGAAAAAACAGCCACGAGAGACGCACTAAGGAACCAAGAAGATTTATCTCATCTATTCTTGGTGGTGACATACCATATGGCAGTCATCGAGGTCATGTTCTTACACAAGCAGAACGTAAACTTTATTTACCAGTTGTTGCAGAAGATAAGAAAACAGAAGACAAACCTTTAATTAAAGAAGAAAAAGACCTACTAGAAAATGACCCTGTTGTTTTACCATCTAGAAATTCACCATCACCTGAATCGACGCCTTCTCCTGGTATTGACAATAATATCACCTGCCAAAAAGTTTCTGTAATTCAAAGAACACCCTCGCAGTCACAGTTTCGGGACAGTAAAAAAGAACTATCAGAAGTGAGTATTCCAGTTACTTTGCCTGCATCAGAGCCAGAACAAGATCAACCTATTGATTATGCCATTGCAAAAAAGCGAGGAGAATCAGAAGATGAAGAAACAGAAAAGAAAATTAGAGAACAAAGACGAACTTCTAGCTCCAAAATTGCAAATAAAATTTTAGCAAGACCTGTTTTGGTTTTAAGAAATTGC
>DWLO01003107.1:0-11440 GCA_018245335.1 Dalla quadristriga | reverse complement strand
AACATATTTTCTGAACTTATCGGGACTCCACTATCATCATCAGCCACACAATTGTCAGCAGCAGTACTGACGGTGCTGGTAGCGTTTTCAGTAGGTTTTGCATCCACTAGGACACTGTTGGAATTATATTCATCAGTTGCGGTATCGATTAACATATTTTCTGAACTTATGGGGACTCCACTATCATCATCAGCCACACAATTGTCAGCAGCAGTACTGACGGTGCTGGCAGCGTTTTCAGTAGAGTTTGCATCCACTAGGACACTGTTGGAATTACATTCATCAGTTACAGTATGGATTAAGATATTTTCTGAACTTATCGGGACTCCACTATCATCATCAGCCACACAATTGTCAGCAGCAGTACTGACGTTGCTGGTAGCGTTTTCAGTAGGTTTTGCATCCACTAGGACACTGTTGGAATACGTAGCAGTAAAAACTGAATAATATTCGGAAATAACTGCATCATCAGAGTTATTTTCGACACTAGGACCAACTCCCGCATCAATGCTAATAATATCCTTAAACGTAGCATCATTATTTAGTACATTTAGTGCTTCAATTATAGGAATGCCAATATGACCGTTGATAACCATATCATTGTTTAAATTATCCAAAATAGTGACTTGATCGTTTGATTTTTTGACATTAGTATAATCCGAGATTTTGTTAGAAAAGTGCCTACACACGTCGCCCCCTGTGTCACTGTCAGCACCATCCATATGCTCATCATCTTTATGTACCACATTTAATGCTTCAAGGATAGGCATATCACTATCACTATCGTTAATTATATCACTATTTAAATGATTAAAATCGTCATGACCGTTGCCATCTGCCGTATTTACATATGTATTTATCAAGTAAGAATTACAATCTGCATCATTCAGAACTGAACGTTTTTTATCATTAAAATCAGGGCACACATCATTAACGACAGTATCATAATCAACTGTACCAAGAGAGATATTATTATTATTTGAATGATGACAGCCATGAACGTCATTACCCATACTGATTATACTTAATGTTTTCACCATAGGACTATCACTACTATCACTAATACTATAATCAGAATCGTAAGTATTCATATTTTCACTTTCAATAAATGCACCGTCATTTTCAGTACTAGTTTTATCCAATGTATACTGGGTGCTGTGTGAATCTAGTTGGCAGTAAACGGCGCTTTCCATAGCAAAATCTTCTTCTAATACACTTACAGTGCTAATGTTATTACTGTCATCACCTAGAACAAAGTCCATATATTGTTGATCCATAGTAAGATCTTCCTTTAAGTCAGAATGTGTGTTAGGCTCTTTTTCATTGTTAAATCCCGTATGACTATTTTTAGTGTTCATTTCATTATCCTCATCTTCTAGTCCTGGGACAGCATCACCACAAGTTTCTTCATCACGACTTAAGTTATGAAGACTCTCAGAAGTAAACTCGTCATTTAGTATGTAATCAACAAATTCTTCCTCAATGTTATTTTCAGAAATGTTGTCTTCAGTATCACTAGCATTATTATCGCATTTCTTCTCAAGGTAAGTTTCATTATTAAATCCTTCACTGAACATTATGTTGTTCGGATAGTTAGCCACGTATTCATTAACTTGATTTTCAAGATTGGATTCACCGACTTGTTCTTTCATCAACATTTTTATACTTTCATTGTTAATATTATAATCAAATTGTTGATCAAAATTTTCCGCTAATTCATAAGTGTCTTTATCTGTTCCAACACTACTATCTTTGTCGTCAATATGCGGACAGTTATTATTCTCTTCTAGGCAAAGTTTGTTGCACTCACTATTATGGTTCAGATCAAATTCTTTTTCAGATTCAGTATTTAAGAGCTCCGTCATATTGCTACTGTCGTCGTTGAAGACAATATCATCGAACTCTTTCGCAATATCATTTTCGGGTCCTTTTCCATTTTTGTCTGTTTCATCATTAAGAATGTAATCATCAAGTAGCTTTTCGATAACGGCCTCATTGTTGCAGTCTTTGACAGCAGTTTTATTAGGTTCTTCTAGCAGGATATAATCGTTTGTGTTATTCTCTTTCTTATTGGTATTAGATTCCTCAATTGATTTGTTGATGTCGCCATCAAGAACAAAATCAACAATTTGTGTATCCAGATCAGACGTTCTTGTTTCACATCCATTATTTTTCGTTAAGATCATTAGGTCATTGATAAGAGTTTCAAAATCTGGTTCGATGATATTGATGGCATTGCCACTATTTTTACTGTCTGGGGACACAATTTCTTCATTGTGCTTATCTTTACAATCGTGTGTAGAAAGAGGGCTGGTAATGTCCTCACTCAGGTGATGTCTAGTGCGAAGTTCACTGGCAGTGTCTGCAGAGTACTGAGGTAAATTATTACTGCCAAGAGTCTTGGGAATGCTTCTAAGATCTTCATTAACTTCAGGGCTATACATTTTTTCCACAACAAAATCATCTGTGGGTACCTCTTTAGTACTACTTATTTGGTTATTATTCTCATGGAGAACAGTATTTTCTGTGGTAGTATTCATCTGAATATCAGCTTCTGAATTAGGTACATCAGGGAAATGAACTCGTAAACCGGTTTTATCAAGGTTCTGTGGATTTTCTTCATAACACTGTTCTTTCCTTGGTTCGACGGTTTGATTTTCTTTTTCATCTTTATCAGCAAATTGTTCAAATACATCTGTTTTACTCTCAGTGTCAGCACTACCTGAATGATTGTATTTAGATTTTGTGTTTTCATGTACGTTAGAATTACCTGGTGTTTCTTCGTCTTCATCGTCTATTTCAATAATTTCCATATTTCCAACATTTTTTCCATGATGGATCACTCTACGCTTGATTGAAACGATTTTAACCTTTCCCCGCTTTGACAATAAATTAAGATCAGTCAATGGAGTATTATCGGCATTAACTATTTGAACTCTACTTTTATATCGTATTTTAGGCTTAGCCACAGAAGCATCGGAAATTTTATTTATAATACTTTTTGTTCTTTCTTCTCCCGATTCTGTCCCATCGTCTATTTCTATAGTCGGAATATCAGAAGACTTTAAATGCTTATTAATATCCAAGTTTTTATTGATTACAGGATCACATTCATTTGTATTAATTTGAGATTCCAGTTCCTTAACTATTTCAACGCTGCTGTCCGAAGAATCATCATCAATTTGTATCGTTTCTATGTTTTGCTTATTATATATGATGGGTGGTATTTCTTTGTAACATCCAGGATAATGCAGTGGCATATTTGAAGGTCCTTTAGGTTTCATATTGTCATCAACTACATCACTATTATGTGTATCATTGTGCTTCTGTCCTGTATAATACAGATTATGTAAATCTTTGCCGCCATCTATGAGGTTAGGATCAGTTATTTCAAGAAAGTTTGTTTGTGATTTACTGGCATTTGCGGAATTTTCAATTTTACTGCTACAAGCTTGACGATCATTTAGTCCTATGTCACAAGTAGTATTTTCGCATTGTATTTCATTATATGAGGTTCTGAAGATTGAAGGAATAGGTTTGACACAATTAATTTGCACGCCCGGGTCGATTGGTAGCCCATCAGAATCGTAACAAATAATTTCATTATTTGTGGGTACAATATGCGAATTCATAGGTGTTGAAAAGATATCTATTTCTTGATCATTATAAGTATTGCTACAAATTATATCGTCATTGGATATAACGGTTGAAGTCATAGACCCGGAATTTACAGGCTCATTAGGAACAGTGAAAACGCCATTTTGTGTTCCCTCACCAGTTATGTTATAAGATATTTTCTTTTTACAAGTTCCAATCGAAGTGGTGGGCTCTTCAACAACCTTGAGAGCATCTAATACGTGTAATAAGCCTTCAGAAGATACGGGCATATTTAAAACGTCCATTAGGTTTAAGACACTATCCAGTGTTTGTTCGTTATTAGAGTTGTTACAAAGTATGTTATCATTTGATGTTACGATCAAAGGCATCGACCCTTTAGAGGATGTGGATGCATTCATATTTAGACCATCCGTATTAGCATAGCTAGAATCATTACTATTATTTGAGGTTTGAGCATTTAAATACATAGACTCTGTTGCAGCTGTGGGCTCAGTCTGAATAGTTAATAGATCGCCTGGTGTCTGATCACTGGTAGTATTCTCATTATTTGTGCTTACGTTTGAAAGCTTAAATAATTCTTCAGAATTATTTTCCTCAGTACGTTCATAACAACGTCCGACTAGATGAACAGGATTTTCACATGTAACAGACTGTTTATAAAATTGGTATCTATCTTCTCTACTACTCACGGAAAGATTAATTTCATTCAATTTCATCGGTGGGGGAGAACAAGAGCTCTTTACCCTTTTCCTCCTACTACGATGTTTAAACGCGACTTTTATCGATTTCCTCACTTTATATCTACCCTCATGGCCGCTAGCATCAGTGTCACCTAAGTAGTCATCAGTGCCGCAACTCTCTTCCACATTGCTGTCACTGATGGTAATATCGGCGACTTTTCTCTTGACGGCGGCAGCTTTCCCAACTTTACATGTAGGACTGTCAGATGGATCAGTCGCCAGCCTAACCCTACGTGTATCTTCTTCCATGTCGTCTTCGCTTGTGGTGACTTTTCTCTTAAGACTCGCTACTTTACAGAGACTGCTATCATGACCTGACGATATATCTTTCGTATTATCCACGTTTGCCACATGTACATTTGCATCGCTGTCTATAATTTCAATACTTGCATCTTCCGGATTCTCTGGAGTGGACAACATAACTATATCATCAGACGACTTCGTACCGTTGTCATGAACATTGCTAACTAAGGGACTAGCGTCTTTCTCAACACTCCAAACAGAACTATCGGACGATGCACACCTATTCTCACTCATACCAGCATTTTCGTTATTGTCACTCGTATCGCTGTCAAATATTTCAACCGCCTCTTGTGGATTAACAGACCCTACCATACTCGAATCTGTTTCCGTTTCGATTTCAATGGCCACTGGATTGCCGGAAGGCTTGCAATCCGAATTAATTCTGATGGTGTTCTTTGTAACTCCTGTGCGTTTCGAAGACCTAATCTCATTATTTTTAGTATTCTTGACAATTTCAACCGGATTTGAATTAATGCTAGATTCCATGTTAAGTGTACTCAAATTTTTATTAGTGTTTTCATCTTTATGTGTATTAGCCAACGAATCACTGCCGTTACCTAAGTCCAGTTCCTTCGCAACTAAACTACCGTGCAAATCAGATGATGTAATTTTGCTGATATTTCTTTCGATACCCTCTCCGTCTGTAGGAGTCACTGGAGGAACCGAACTACAATCGTTTGCTTCTGTGACATCATCACGTGTAGCGCTGACCGAATATGATACATTCACAATTGGATCTTTATTAAGATACTGAATGTCTGACGGCATTGAATCAAATGTCTTACCTGCGTCTAAGTCATCCTCACTATCGCTGACCTCTATTACAACACTCGCATCTTGATCATTAAGATCTGCAGTAGAATTGGATGTGGATTTAACTCTGCCTACCTTTTCATTGTCACCTTTACTTTCACGAGTGCCCGATTCTACGTTTTTAAACACTTTAGGGTTGCTTGCGTTCGCATCGCTGTTTATGCTGCCGACCCTCGCGTATTCACCGGCAGACCAAACACCCTTACCAGTTCCTGCGTCTTCTCTCTCGCGTTTTCCACTGTTGTTATCGCTCGGCGGGGCATTGCTGACAGAGTACACAGTATCACAATCATAAGTATCATAGGAATCACTATCACTGTCACTGTCGCGGCGGGTGACGGGGGCGTGGGCGGCGCGGCGTCACGTGACCTCCATGGGGAGTGTGTCTGTGGCGCGGCGCCGGACGCCCGTATCGTCCGCCGACGACTCAGCGCTTCCGGAAAGAGGCGTGGAGTTGGACGACGTCGCCACCGGAGCCGTCGACGCTTCTACGATATCGCTGTGGACAATAAATTTAAGGAATATTACCTCTGAAATATAAACGTACTGGCGGCAACTTACTTAATGATTGTATACATGTGCTGTTATTTCTTAATTTGTATATTGTATAACATTTTGATACATGTACCAATGATGCACTGTCTCCTATGACCGTTATCGCAGGGCGCACTGAAAATCTACCGACGTGGCCGCCCGCACGGCCCGCGGCCCATGTCGAGTGCGACCGTATCCACTAAAACTGTCATTGCCACTAAAATTTAATTTTCTTTACTTAGTACTTGTTTATTGTAAATGACGAAATAATATACATTTCTTTCTTTCTTTCAAAATTAGCTAGATTAGCGTTACAAAAGCACACAGGTGGGCCATTTCCGCCGTGGAATAATCGTTTTTTTGACGATTGTGTTCCAGTCGGAAACGCAACGGGTGCCGGTTACACTTACACAAGAGACCACTTAAATCCTCTATGTTAGCAACGCACCTGAGACCAATAGGACAAACACCAAACACTAACGATTACCATTTACTAGACTAACTTTAACTATTTAACTAACAGACTTCGTATTCTATTCCAGTCTCGTCACCCAAAAAAAGGCAGTACTCACGCAACGGGCGTAGGCCGCGGCTGGGCGATCAGCCTCCCCTGCCTCGCCTTCAGCTGCGCGGTGGTGAAAGCGATCGCCTGCACGTTCGCCGACAGCGCCTGCCCCCCGGGGCCCGATATCGCGATCTTCTGCCCCTTCGGCAGCTGCACGTTCTTCTGCAGCAGATTCGCGACCACCGAGCTCGGTATTGACGCGGTCTTCGTCGGCGCTATCGTGATCGACGTGGACGGATCGGAGGCGCTGCGCGGCCCGGGCGCGGCTACTTGCACCGTGCGGTTCTTCAGGTGTATCTGGTGCCGCACGTGCGGCGCGCGCACGGCGGGCAGCGCGGCGCGCACGATCTGCCGCCCGTCGAGGCTGACGCTGACGCGGTGCGGGCGCGTCGCCGCCGCCACGTTGCCCTTCAGCGCCGTCCCGTCGAACACCACCTGGCGCTTCTTCGCGTCGTTGAAGTCGAGCCGCGCGACCGTCGCCTTCACCGGCGGCGGCTGGCGGAGGACGTTGACGAGGTGCGGCCCCTTGCCGAGCTGCCCGCCCTTGATCTCGAAGAACTGCGCGACGGAGCCGGAGGTGGTCTTGAGCAGCGCCGAGGGCGGCTTGTTGTCCCCGATCGCCGCCAGCGACACGACGGAGGACAGCTGGGCTATCGACCGGTTCTGGGCGAGCAGCTGGGCGCGCTGCGAGTGCGTCAGCGTGTGCGCGTGTAGCACTTTCAGCTTGCTCGGCGGCACGTGGTGCAGCTGCGGCGTCACCACCACCGGGTGGTGGTGCAGCTGGAGCGGCTTGTGCGCGAGCCCGGCGGGCGCGAGCTGCACCAGCGGCGCGCTGACGCGTCTCGCGGCGTTCGCCATGTTGGCCACGCTGACCATGTTCGCGACGGTGCCGATGCTGGTCACGTTCGCAGCGGAGACGACGTTGGCGCCGCCGGCCGAGACTACGCTCGAGACGCTCGCGACGGTCGCCGTGCCCGCTGGAAGAGGCAAAAAAATATATTTTTTTGCATAAGGCGTTATTTTGCGAAAATCCTCCCGAATAAGATGCTATATGCATGGAAGTACATACACTCATAATATATGATTTGCTCGAGGGTTCTTGCAAAGTAAATTTAACGTTACTTTAGTCGAAACATCAATTCGTCGTAATGGGGGGGTTTGACGACACTGTGACGCGTTGATCAGTAGCCCCGACGGACGATCTGCGGGTCCCGGTTTTCCGACCGGGGCAAACATTTATTTGGCTGATAAATGTTTGTGCGCGGGTATTGGGCGTTAAATTGTGAGGTTTTCTGTGTGTGCGCCAGGGAATCCTAGAGCAAGGGTGTCAGTGAGTGTGTAAACATTTGTTATCCTTTATTACAACTCCGTACGTACCGCTGAGCTTGGCGGCGAGGGGCCCGTTCTGCAGCAGCCCGACCACCGTGCCCGGCGCTCCCGCGCCCGACCCCACCGCCTGGCTCTGCAGACGCACCTGCGGGACACATCACCATCGTTATCATCATCATTGAACTATTATCGGCCCACCACTGACCTCGGCTCTGCTCTGAGAAGAGCGTTGGTAGATTTCGCATACTTCTCGATCGCACATTGTAATATTGTCAATGATTTTAAGAGTCCGAGTATTCTTTAGACAGATTTATTCTGTAAAACTCATTACATTAGTTCATTGGAATACTGGCCCCTAAACTAGGAAGTCGCGTATCTTAGGGGCCAGTGCTTTCCCAAACATGGTTTTGGAACAATGAAATATGCTAGTGCACTTAAGCAAATGACAGTTTTCGGTTACTTATACAGTTTTCTAAAAGCTAATTTAGATTATAGACAAAATTAGAGTTTTTTTAGAGATTTTTAGTTATAGAGACATTTACGTTTGTACTCCTTTTCACTGTTAATAATTTTCTTTTTTTCGATATTACACGTGGGCATGACGCGAACTCTCCCTAGTTATATAATTGTAATCCAAGACAAACCAAATCAGAGCGATATTGGCTAATCGAGCATAAATCGGACAGATCTAATTTCTTCGCCCGGCCTATACCTTACGCTGTCGCGTGCGGCGGCATTAACAAGACCAAGTGGCAGCAGAACGAACTCAAAAGTACCTTCAAGCTTTCCGAAACGGCGACGGTCACTATCTGCGGCTGTGTCGAATCCGACGTCACCAACGTAACATCGCTCGCCCTGCGGTGCGCCGCGGACGTTATAATGTGCTTCTTGAGCGGCGAGTGCTTCGTCTGAACAGTCTTCAGTTGCACGCCGTGGGACAGCTGGACTGATTCCTCCACTGTGTCCCTATCTCTCCTGTCGAGGCGGATCTGAGGCACCTCGTTCACTTCTTCCACTATGATCTTGCTGGTTGGCACGGGGGAAGGTCGCGTGTCTACGATGGGTTCGGTTCTGGTCTCCTTGGGCGTGTCGAGCCTCTTGGGCGTCGGAGGAGGCACCTTGAATAAACAAGAACGTTTGTTTATTTAATAAAAATGTCTTGCACCACACAAAATACAACCATGTGGTTGGCTGGAAGACATCGCTGCTTAGCGATAAGATCGCCCTTATGCCTTAGTACTTTTTTGTTTAATCCACTGTATTTTTGTATGGCGTCCAATAACGAGTAAAATAATAATAATACTAAGTACGGAAGCCAAGCAGGACTTAGCGCTACAAGTTCACACCTCCACAGGCTAGCGATGGATGGAGCTGCATGCTCGTTTGCTATCTTATACAAATAAAAAAAACTACTCACCTCAACAGGCTTACGTTCAACCGCCGCTTCGACGTATATGCCCTCCGTGGGGGCGGGCGCGACGCGCACTACGCTGCACCCGCGCGCCACCCCCGCGGCTCCCCCCCGCCGCCGCTGGCCAGAGCCGGCACGCCCCTCCGTGCCCTGGCCTTGACATAAAAAAGGATCCTTCCCGTCCACCGTCTTCACCATCTCCTCCAGTATGTCCTCGCTTATGTTCGCGATTTTCTTGTCGTCCTTCGTTATGTCCAGGTCCGATTCGGACAGGATGCTCTCGACTTGGGCCTCGGTGAGGCCGAGGTTCTCGCTCGATAGGTCGTCGCCGGCGGCGTCTACGCTCGCCCCGCTGTGGTCCATCTCCGTGGGGACGCTGTCTCCCAGCAGGCCTCCCAGGGTGAACTCCGACGTGGTGAAGGTGTCGAGCACCCCCGACGGCGGGTCCAAACGCAGCTCCACCGAGATCGCCGTGTCCGCCGCGAGCGGGAAGTAGTCCTCTGACGGTGGCTCGCTTTGCGGCGGCGAAGGTGGTGGGGTTTTCGGTCGGAAATGCAACCTGGAAATTGTTATACATATAGAACGTTTCGCGAAAGGATGCTATAATGTTTATAACAACATTATAACGTTTGCACATAGAACAATTTTACTTAACGAAAATTGACTTTTGACGTTTTACAACTGTCAGAAATTTTTGGAACTGGTGGCATTTTGCCTAGCTAATGAACATCGAAAGTACAAGTTAAATTGAACTTAATGCAGGCGTAATGGGGTAATAATACAGCGGCATACTTTCGTTCTATAGCTAGCTCACGAATTGACGCTCACGCAATCGCCGCTTGAAGTGACAACTCATTATGGCCCTCTACATACCAGTACACAAACAGCATCACTTGCCAACGCACGAGATTTATAAAAAAAACTGCATGTTAGGGTACTTATACCGCGAAATGTTTTCGATAGCTGGCTCACGAATTGACGCTCACGCAATCGCCGCTTAAAGTGGCAACTCATAATATCCCCACAGAGCTCCAGTCCATAGTCAGCGTAACTTACCTACCCACGAGATTTATAAAACAAACTACATGTCTATCATGTATGTCTACATGTATCAGTGTATTATTTTCTCTACGATACAACGAGCTAGCCACATTCATCAACTGACCACCACTAACCAGACTATCACTTATACCTACTAACGGGACCTACGACGTTTCTGCGCGCAATTAAGTGTATGCAATTACCTCGCGACAAAACAACAATCGTTCAAAATTCCAACTCACCACTTCTTCTGCACCTCGTTGATGAACTTCTCAAACTCCCTCTCCACCGGATGCAGGCTCTCGTCCGAGTCGTAGCTGCTGTCCGTGCCGCTGCTCCACGTCCTCTTCCGCCGCACCACCTTCTCCAGGTTCTCCCTGACCACGGTGTCCATCATAGTCCTCGCACTAACACTAATATCACTTTGACCACTGCACATATCGTTTGGTAACGCGCCGCCGGGCTCGTCGCTGTCCACCGCCATCGGCTCGGACTTCACCTGCCCGGCGTCCGCTGCGGTGCGCTTGGCGTCGCCCAGGCTGAGCTTCAGCTCGTCCGCGCTCAGCTTGAGCTCCTCGGCGGTGAACTTGAAGTCCATCTTGAGGTCGCCGCCGTCCGCGTTGACGTCGTCGTCGTCGCCGGGGTCGATCCACAGCTCGGGGTACTTGGCGAGGTGCCGCCGGAACGCGTGCCGCCACGGGTACTTGCCGCCCGTGTGGTAGTCCCGCGTCATCTCCTTGGGGGTCCGGTGCGGCTTCGTCTCCAGTTCCACCTGAAGTTTGGGTAAATTGAATACGAGGGAGAGCTCGCGACTTCACCCGCGTGAAATCTCGAAGTGCAGAAACATTTAAACAGATAACTAAAGAACATTTTGCGATAAAAGACTATGAAGCCGACACTAGCCGATTATCTTCCTCTTCAGTGTATATATCGCGCCAAACTTTATGGCCGCTCTGACCACGCATGTACCAGTCACACGCAGATAATTATTAAAAGTACGTAGTATAATAATTAAAATATTTTTTTTTGTCAAATAGACCACTAATAGATATGAAAAAGAAATTAGAAGGAATTTATTGTTCAAAC
>DWLO01003106.1:0-11441 GCA_018245335.1 Dalla quadristriga | reverse complement strand
CAGTGCCTATTTAAAACGTAAACCCGCAGACAGGCAAACAAAAATTCTAAATACTGTTTATTATGTTTAAGTATCATATCATATACATTTATAAATGGAATTTAATTATTGACATTAATTTTAATGCTTTTCTTTTTGTAAACCCTATTTATGGAAATTTGACACTTTTAATTTGGCCGCCATTCATAAAATACTTCGGTAATGGTGCGTTTGGAGAACACAATTCTGTTTCGTTCCGTCTAGCTTTGTTTGTAAGTATTTAGTTCTTGTGTTGTATTGATTATAGTGGAACTAGAACAAGCTTTTTCCACCCATGCTTTATAGAAGTTAGGCTGAGACTGAGTAATGGGTTGGGGCAGGAGAAAGTACTGTAAGTAAGTAAAAATGGCCTGTCATGTTTTACATATCTCTTGCCCGCCCATTCTAAATTTTTCAATGATTTCTTTACCAGTCGGTCCTGGGTGATGGCGAGAAATCTAAGTAGGTATTATAACAATTCCAATCATGTACCTCAATTATTGAGAATGTTACAATGCGCGAGCAAAGGAGATGCAAAACGTGATAGTCCACTTATTTAGTTGGAAGTAATAAATTAGAACGTTTGAAAATATTTAAAAAAGAAAAAAATACTGATTTCTGATTATTTTTATACGTATGTTGGTATTTTTGTTTTGTTCGCGTCGTATGATGAGGAGGGTACAGTTTAAACCATGTACAAATAAATACACTACTTCATATGACAGTACAGTAGTTTGAAAGTAGAGTAAGAAAGTAAATGTAGTTGAAAGTATGATTATATTTGTTGGTATTTCTTAATAAAAATTGTAAATTTTAGATCCGGCCAGAGTAGACGAACTCATCCGAGAAGCTAAGAGGGCAAGGGTTGAGGGGAGGGAGTTCAAATTCGATTACAACAAGATCTTACCCGATTATGACAATCCATTTCAAAGAAGAAGAGAAGATGAAAAGGAGTATAAACTTGACCGTCGCAGATCCGGCTCAGAGAAACGAGACAGAAAAAGTTTTAAAAATGAGTTCAGACGATATTATGATTTTAGAAAGGACGACAGGGATTTATATAAGGAAAGGGAAAAAGTAAAGGACCGATTCAAAAGCAAAAAAGATTCTACCGAAACGGAAGCTGATGTCAACCTTAAAGATTTCTTAGTTTGTGATAGTTGGTCCGAGAATGACGAAAAAACGAACAGCTCCAGTCCTAAAGACGATGACAAGACTACTTTGTTACTTGGAAAATCAGATAATAAGGACACCGATACTACAACATCGGGCAAAGTGAAGGAAAAAGTGGTTCTGAAGTTTTCTAAAAATCCATCTGAGCTGCTTAAAGAAAGTCTGACTAAAAAAATTGACGTTATAAGCGAATGTCTTGTGAACAATCCAAAAATCAAGCCGCGTAAAATTGAGAAGCTTCAACCCGTATTAGATAGTTTGAAATTTGAAATAGACCCGAACGATGACGAAATATTAGACATTTTTGATGAGGAATCCAGCTTGGAAAAGTATTCTCAAGTAAAGTTAAGAGCGGCTTCCTTATTTGAATCGCCTGGAAAAGATTTAACACCTTACGATCAGACTCCTAAGGACGTATCAATGGATGGAATGAATGATGATACGTTTCTAGAGTCTGTTATTAATGAAATAAGGCAAGATGATAATATGTGTGAGGAAACAAGCCAAGATAAGCGCTTAGTGGAGTATGACGAGTCTCCAAATAAAGATGAATTCGAAAGTCCTATAGCTAAAGAAGTCCAAGAGAGTAAGCGAGGCTCTGTGACACCTGAAATGGATGAACGAATGAGGGAGCAAACAAAACGGAAGAGCGAAACGGATAAAAAAGAAATTTCAAAGAAAAAAATCGACTCTAATAAAAAAGAATTGACTAGCCAAAAAAGTGATTATTCTGCTAAAAAGGAACAGGGTAGTCAAAGGAGCGACTATTCTGATAGAAAAGAACAGCGTAGTCAAAGAAGTGACTATTCTGACAGGAAAGAACAGGTTACTCAACGGAGTGACTATTCTGACAGGAAAGAACAAGTTAGTCAACGTAGTGACTATTCTGACAGGAAAGAACTGGTTAGTCAACGGAGTGACTATTCTGACAGGAAAGAACAGGTAAGTCAACGTAGTGACTATTCTGACAGGAAAGAACTGGTTAGTCAACGGAGTGACTATTCTGATAGGAAACAACAGGTTAGTCAACGGAATGACTATTCCGATCGGAAAGAGCAAGCGAGTCAACGAAGTGACTATTCTAATAGGAAAGAACAGGGTAGTCAGCGGAGTGACTATTCTGATAGAAAAGAACAGGTTAGTCAACGAAGTGACTATTCTGATAGACAGGATTCGATTAGTCAGAGAAGTGACTATTCGGACAGTCGGCGGTCTTCGGAGAGTGGGTACAGAACTGGCGATAGCAGTAAGGGTGATATCAAGTATGTGGACAACTTCCGGCTGTCCATCGAGAAGGAGCTGGATGAAGCCCTGGAGCGAAGCATGAACCGGTGCACCATGGAGTCGCTGGAGACGTGGAGCTTTGTGTTGAAGATCTGCCAGCCGCTGCTGTTTAGACACGATAAGAACAAGTGTTACAGGTGCGTGTGCTTGCGAAACTGTTTTTAATTTTTAATTTGATGAGAATAGCAAACGAGGATGTAGTCCCACTGTCCACGGTCGCCCATAGACATCTGTGACAAATAGGACTGTATGAGGGACCGCAACACAGGGAATCCTAGGGCGGAGGTGTGTGTGTAAGCGTTAATTTATGTATTTATTTATTTAAAATCTGCAAAGGTATTCCAGAAGGATGGAAGGTGTTGACTGTTTGCATGAAATTAAGTGAAACCTGTTGACTATTAGTAAAATTTTTTTTTTTTTTTTGGTTTTTTGATTTTTTTTTATTTGACATTACTGACATTACTTTTTTACCTTTTAATTATTTATTTTATTTTTATATTAAGCATTCGATTTTTCATGTTTTGCGTTCAAATATTAATTTAATTTGTTGTAATAATATATTGTAATTCTGTGTTAATTAAATTTGTGTATGTGGTCCAAAAATCGTTCTAACTAACAACAATTAAAAAAAATCTTTTTTCTGCCAAACAAGGCAAACATTTAAAAAAACAAAAAGAAAATGTTCGCGCCACGGTCTATGACGGACGCCTTATGAGGACGCCTTAAGAGGACGCCTTGTTTGAATGGTTGGTTGGTTGATTGATGACGATGAACCATCTCACAGATCCTGGCAAGCTTCGCGCTGACGGAGATCGCGCACGGCTCGGATGCGAAGCTGATGCGTACCACCGCCACGTACGACCCCGCGCACAAGCAGTTCGTCGTCCACACGCCCGACTTCGAGGCCGCCAAATGCTGGGTTGGTAATCTAGGTAAACTTTGCGACACATTTTTCTTTATTTCCCCACAAATTTTCACTTTGCCATAGAAAGATTTGATGAGAGACAGGACCCTGATTGAAGGGTTAAGCCGCGCCGGCCTCGCCCGATGGTTGGATGGGTGAGCGCTAGTGGTCGGCGGACTGCATGCTCGTTTGCTATTATCATGAACATAAAAAAGGCCTCCACCTTAGCCGACCACCTTAGTCCTCAAGAGTAGCAACGCATCTGTGGCCAGCTTCGAATAGGACTATTACTAACCACGACTAACCGGACTATCACTGACACTGACTAACAGGACTTACAGCCACCAACAACCCTTTCTCCCATCTCCCGTACACTAACGAATACTGACCAACTAAAATTCCGATTGACATCTCATACTAACTGGACTACATTACCCTGTTCCTTTTACGGTCCTATTCGAGGTTTGTTACAGATGTCATGGGTGGCAGCGGATGAGTGGAGGCTGCATGCTCGTTTGCTATCTTACACACATAAAGAGATACAAAAATAATAATGTGATGTGTGTCATGAATCTATCCACATCTCATCTCCATGAGGCCTATTGATTAGCCGAATTAGAGCTATTTGAAGTTGTGAAATCTTACGCAAGCCGCATGTCGGTTAAGGCCGTTCGCGGAAGTTTCGTCTTAAGAGGCCTTCACCTTTTGCATCTCTCTCGCTCGCACTGTCTAACATTTTCATAGATTGTGAGAGTACATCTAGGTATACTATATTGTAAAAGTATCTATTTACAATATAACAATTTTCAAAAGTCTAGGTAGGTTTTTTAAAAGTGTGATTTATATATTTGGCTAAAAAATTACGGATATTTTAGACATTCTAATTTTCGATCGTGTCCACTGACTCAACACAAGTTCTCACTACACTAGGGTACAGACTCATTGTTCTTGTGTTCTATGGAGATTTATGCAATATCACAAAGAACAACACTTAACTCACTAAAACAAATGTTTTTTCCTTTTGAGTGTTCTCACTAGGTCTGTGAGTCGAGTATGTGTTGTATGAGTTGTTAAAAACAAAGTGCGAAAAGATCGAAACGTGAGAAGCCTCTTAAAACTACGACGAAGTTCAATGTAACCGCTGTTACACAATTTAAATTGATAACGCTATCGTTACTAATAATAGTAGGTATTCATTTAACTACATGGTAACAGACTAGTCATCTTCTGATATGATTTTCGCATTTTTATATCTAAACTTAGGTGGGTAATTTTTTTTACCAACTGAGAAACGCTTGCCGGAGTACGCATAACAACTCACCAAAGTAATCGTAATCGGATCATTGGTTTAGGAACGCATACAGGACAAACAACAACCTAAAAAACCGAACGATGTCAATTTGTTTAATCTGAATTATTTTTTCAAATGTTTTCATAACTATTCTGCTATTCCGGGAACAGACAAATCCAACAAATCAAAATCATGAAAATCGGTCCAGCCATTCTTGAGTTATAAACGGTGGAACAAACAAGATTTTGGGACTTTGTTTTATTTTACGTATAGATTTTAAAATAGGCCATAAGTGGAAACTCATGAAAATTTTGATTGAAAAATAATAGGCGATAAAAAATATCGTCACGGTATACCTAATAAAAACCTATGTTGGTTTTTATGTAGGTTTTGTTTGTGAAATACAATAAAAGGGTTTTGGTTTCGTAATCACATATACCTTTATTCTATGCATAGGTCGATATAACGTCACGCGTCACGTATATTATGTTACTGAATTTTTATTTGTAACAAGGTAAAAAAATCGGGGGGAAATAACACGCGGCGTATGCTACGACCTTTAACTTTAACTTTACGTCCGCAATTTCATTCTCAACAATGATATCGAAGCGCATTTTTCATAAGTCTACCTGGACTTTAACAATCATTGAAAATTTAGAATCACGCACATTTCGAGAGAGAAAACCTGCATCTCTGAGAGTTCTCCGTAATGTTCTCCAAAGGCGTGTGAAATCTGCCAATCCGCACTTGGCCAGGGTGGTGGACTACGGCCTCACCTTGAGAGGAGATATACGCTCAGTAGCCGCTGATGGTTTGTGATTATCATATACGTCTATAGGCTCGCTGCAATCATCACCTCAGAGGGAACTGTAATTACTGTGCCAACGGTAACCGGGTTGATCTTAAACAAGCACATTATTCGTTCCCTTCCATTATTTAGGTGGTTATAATACTGGCGACCGATCATAGTTATGCGAAGAACGTTTTGATACGTGATTAGGTTGTGAATTATTCGATAAGGATTATGGATATAGTGCGATACTTCCGCTTATTCAAGAGAGTCTTGAGCCGTGTAACGATAGGGCAACATCGATCCTCGCTTGAAAATGAAGCGGACGGTTCACGGACCAATCACGGAGGGCTATGGAGTTGTAAAATTACAGTGATGCAACTATTTCATGTAGGTAAAAGGTGAGATGGCTAAAGTGAGCGCGCTCTCGAAAATAATCGGCGCTAAACCCAAGCACCTCATCCATCCGTCAGCCTTTAGAGGTCCAGTGCTGGACATAGACCTAATCGACGCCCCCTTTTCCGTCTCGTGGTCTCCATTCGAAGATTTCCCATCGGATATCAGTCCTGCGAACGAGGTCTGCCCAATGCCTATTCAGCTTGTCAGCTTTTGTTCGGCCACGAACCGAGCACCAACTTACTCCGATTTTGCGAAAATAACTATGTGTTTTTTGGAAATAGTTATTTACTTTTTTATGCGACTATAAGTGCAAAGGTCGTCACAAATGTTTCACTACTTCATCAATGTTCACCCAGGTTCATTTTAGTCTTAAGGAATCCTGGTTAAGGAGGAGGTTCTATCCTAACATACTCGTATGTGATTCTAAGAAAATATGCATGTTGTGAGTTGTTTTAAATTATTTCAATTTATGATAACGTTGCCGGATGATAAAATAATCGAGGAAATACAAGAAAAAGGTATTGTGTGCGTTGTTATAAAAACTGAAGCTACCTTGCAAATCCATTGCCGTCATTGCCGATTTGTTGTCCGGAAACAAGGTCACGACCGATAGCGTAACAAGCCAGTAAGGCTCCTGACAATGACATTTTTTACTACAGTTTTAACGTGGTTTTAAACCGATGATAGATTATGTGTTGTCTAATAGAGACATTGCTGTATAGAGAAAAATTACATTTGAATATGCATCTTCTATATGTAGTGCAGCATGTTAGCGGCTTGGGATGTATATTAAGATAGAAAGTGAAGGAATATTTATATAATATAGTATGTACTTAACAATTAGCTAAAGATACGGTCTCACGGTAAAATAATACAATGGCAAAATCGGAAAACGGAAGTGTCACAAAAGAACAAAAGATCATTTGTCTGAACGCATCGTACATGCCATTTCCAAAAATATGATAATGGTATTGTTTAGACTAGAAACTTTTTTTTCTTTTCTGTCCCGTCTTAGGACGATGGCGTCGCAGACTGTCTGTAAACTTTACTCCACAAAATGAACTGTAGCCTTTTTAAGGATAACGAAGTGGATTATAAATTATTTAGTAGCCAGGGACGCATCACTTTGCCAATTGTTTTATTAATAACATTCTTCTAGACGCGCTCGTGCTTCGGAGGGCACGTTAAGCCAAAGGAGGGCAAATCTTTCGATTTTTGGGAGAGGCCTTTAGTTCAGCAGTGGACTGTTATGCTGTTGATGATGATGATGATTGCTATAGAGCGATCTCTTCCGGACAACGGGTATGATAAGACTACGCTTGGTTCCAGGTAGAACGTGCACGCACACGCTGCTGTTCGCGCAGCTGATCACGCCGGACGGCGCGTGCCACGGCCTCCACGGGTTCGTGGTGCCGCTGCGCAACCCCGCCACGCTGGAGACCTACCCCGGCGTCATCGTCGGCGACATGGGCGAGAAGATCGGCGTCAACGGGATCGATAACGGGTGAGCGTGGTCAGCTATTTTTTTTTCGAATGGACATTTGCTGTTGGGACTACTGGCTTTACAGCGTCACCGAACGGGAGCGTGGTCAGCGGGACTTCTTTATTCATCCGGAGAGCTCGCGACATCGCCCAAGTGCAATCTCGAAGTACAGAATGTTTTGAACAGTGATAAGGGGTTGACATAAAACCGCTTGAGATATATTGAGCTAAAACAAAGTAGGTGAGTTAGTTTTCCCTCTACATTCCCTGAATTCGAGGGTTGTCACAGATGTTGAATAGGCGCATGGGCGGCAGTGGTTGGTGGGACTGCATGCCGGTTTGTTGCTCTCGCCAAAAAAACAACAAACGAAAAAACATCAGTAGTCCACACTTCTGATCATATACATATAGAACATCCACATGTTCAATATGTATAGTGTAGTGTTCAGTATCAGTAAGTGTTCAAGAGGTATGTTGGTTTGTTGGCTTCGTAACATTAAAAAAATATCTAGTTTTGTGGGTATGTGTGTTTATATGTATACCATATAGGAGCATATAAACACACACTCACAAAATAAGTTTTTTTTATGTAACGGTATAAAGTATACGTAATGCGTGTAGAGATTCACGTGGCGGAAAAAAATGTTTTTTCAGGGGCTTCGACTACCGGAGGCTTAAGTCCAGTCGTGGGCTTTAAAGCAGTTGGATGGATCCTCATTCTCGCAAAATGGATCAAGTGGCAGTTATTAAAAAAAAAATTTTTTTTTGTTTTCCGCCTCCAGATGATATTTTGCCGCGCAAGGGGGTAGTTTATCAAAAAATTAAATTCTTAGTCTCAGATTCATAGGTTATCCGTCAGGTAGATATTCTTTATTGACTGCGTACGAATGTTTCTCTGAGTGTAGATACTCTTCGTAGTCTTCGTACGCATGTTTCTCTGAGAGTAGATATTCTTCGTAGACTTCGTACGCATGTTTCGGTGAGTCAAGGCACGTCACGCCGCGTATTATGGATACTCCCCTGATACCATTCATCGCGAAGGCCGATTGCAGACGATACGGCGATAGCGGCCGCGATACGACGATTAAATTGCAATTATCGATAGCTAGCTACGTATCGTTTGATTATTCGTGATTGATCATTGAAGTATGCACAATAGATCATTCTAGCGTACTTTCCTGCTTGTGACGACAGAATGAGTAGAAAACATGTTATATAAATAAATCCCTAGAGCATCCTACCTCTTACCAGTAGATAAAACTGGAGTGTCTGTCTGTGTTTATAAAAATTAAGGGGAATTATTACATAAATATATGACACTTACAAGTAATCAACCGTTTTTAGAATTTATGTCTGTCTGTATGTCTGTTGTTTTGACGCGAATACGCTCTGAAAACCCTGAATGTATTTTGAAGAAACTTAGGCATTGTGGAGGGTACACTAACTTACCGTATAGGCTTTGTTTGTCAATATCTCACACGACTTTTTAGTTATGCCCTTTAGTGTTTACCTTTTCACTGTTTAAAATTGTCTGTATTTCGGAATATCACGCGGACGAAGTCGCAAGCTCTCCCTAGTTAATTGTTACAATAACACCACGTAGGTACATAAAATGGCCCTTTAGTCGAAATGGATTGTATTCTAATTTGGATCAATGGATTTTCTTTTTATAGCATCCTATTGGAAAATTTCGACATTCAACCGTCTAAGTATAGCTCCGAGCGATGTGCTCCAAATAATTTATATATTTGTTCGGGTGATTGGTAGGTACTGATTTTAAACGACTTCAACAAAAGGCATGTTAATCGTTATCCATCTCGATTGAAGCGATAATTAATACGAAAGTAATTATGACAATAATTATCCTGAGATTGAAGGTTTTGCTTTTTGTATCAAAGATCTGATATGACCAAATTACTTCCGTAAACATCTACTTACTTAGTTAAACACAACCTTGTACAATTTTAATGAATTATTGAATGATGTTTGGACCTAATATATTAGGTGATACTAGGTGTTCCCACATTATAATGCGGGAATCTGTGTGGTTGTGTGATTGTAACGGAAACAATGATACCCACATATTAAATGTTGTTTTATTATAATTGCGCTTGCTATAACTAGTGGTAAGTAACAAACTATTCCGCATAGTTACAATCCGTAGGTAGCGCTGGAGTAATACGAAATACTCAACTATCACTGGCCAGTAAAAACCGTACGGTAAGTTAGTGTATGTACTCTCTACAATCCCTGAATATTTCATAAAAATCAGTTCAGCGGTTATGGGTCTATCCGCGACAAAAAAATGCAAACAGACAGGCAAACATTTTAAAAACTGTTGATTTAGGTGATCGGTTTAATTATTGACCTTAATTTCAATATCGACACATACTCCAACAGACACAGACCGACACTGCAAATTTGTTTATTGGTAAGATATTCTAGTTCTGGCATTAAAACAGTCAAAGATAAAAACTTTATAAATCCCTCGCAGGTTCCTCATGTTCAACCAGTATCGAATACCGCGCGTGAACCTGCTGAACCGCACGGCCGACGTCACGGAAGATGGCACCTACGAGTCCTCATTCTCCGAGCCCTCGCGCATCCTGGGCGCAGCTTTGGAGAACCTGTCTGCAGGTAGATCGTTAGCTACAATCCATTAGCGGCTCACTGCAGGGCACGGTCTCATCACGATTAAGGATCTAGAGCGTAGTCTGTCAGCCATTCTAGATTGGAGGGGTTGGATGCAATCCGAAGGCGGCACCTACGAGTCCTCATTCTCCGAGCTCTCGTGCATTCTGGGCGCCTCGCTCGAGAATCAAGCTGAAGGTAGGTAGATCGTTAGCTGCAACCCATTAGCGGTCTCCCAGGTCACCTCAAGATTAAGGAGACCTCGAGCTCAATCTGTCAGCGATTATAGATTGGAGGAGATAGATGCAAGCCGAAAGACGGCACCTACGAGACCTCAGACTCCGAGACCTCGTGTATCCTGGTCGCCGCGCTCCAGAATCTAGGTGAAGGTAAGTAGATCGTTGACTGCAACCAATCAGGCAATTCACAAAATTGATAAGGCTTCAGCGCATTTTGCAGCACGCTGTCAGCGGATTGGTAGAAGGAATTAGTAGAAGGCCATCCCGAGTGTCAGCAGTTCTTAACATCGGGGGGGTTTAATCTCATGGCAACAATACAATACAATACAAAATTCCTTTATTGCACACCAGAAAGGTCTTATCACTAAAGGACGATCTCTTCCACACAACCATTTGACAGGCAACATTTGGGACCGTTTTTTTTTGTTTTCGAATGGACAGTTGCTGTTGGACCTACTGGCCTTTACAGCGTTACCGAACGGGATTTGGGACCGAATGCTTTTACCCACATTTTTGCAAGTCGCCATCACCTCGGGACCCAGTTTTGTCTAACATCGAATAGGGCTAACACTAACGAATACCTACCTTGGCCCCGGCAGGTCGCATCGGCATCATGCAGGAGAGCTGCCACTCGATCGCTAGTGTGGTGGCGATCGCGGTGCGGTACGCGGCCACGCGCAAGCAGTTTGGCGTGCGGGACAACGAGATCCCGCTTCTCGAGTACCAGCTGCACGTAAGTTGTCTTGCATTCTACAGAACCGCTGTACACTGGCCGCAGCGGCGTCATGCAGGGGAGGTGCCAATCGATCAATCAATCAATACTTTTAATTTCATCAACGGTTTAAAGATCTTTATTTCTCATTAAGATAAACTTCAGTTACATGAGAACAATATTTTTTAGTAAAATGGGTAGGTACTAATAGATAACCCGGTGTGGGTAGTTTTATAATTATATACGAATACACAATGTTTCGAGTTCAAGTCCAAGTTACCAGCGATTACCGAAGATGATCTTTTTTTGAACACACTGAGCGAAGTTCTTTGATATCTTTTGGAAGTGTATTATATAGTTCTCCCGCAAATTTTAATGCGTTCTTGCCATGTTTTGATCTGGTATTGGGTAATACTAGTTGATTAGCGCGACGATGTGCGTATTATGACGGTTTTACATAACAATAAAACCGATATTATGTGCCGAAAAGGAAAACATGAAGCATTGCTGTGAAGAAA
>DWLO01003105.1:0-11441 GCA_018245335.1 Dalla quadristriga | reverse complement strand
TTGTAAAATGTGATACATTATCATTGTAAAATGTGATACATTCTCATTGTAAAATGTGATACATTCTCATTGTAAAATGTGATACATTATCATTGTAAAATGTGATACATTCTCATTGTAAAATGTGATACATTCTCATTGTAAAAATAAAATTACGGACAATTTATTATTTTAATTTTCATATACTTACCTAATTAAATAAACTAATTGTGTCATCACACCAGATGGGTTCGCTGGAAGAGATCTCTTCCAGTGATAAGCTCGCCTGTGTACCTAATTGAAAGTGTATATTTTTACTTGTGTACAATTAAGAATGAATATTATTTTTGACAGCGAATAATGGAGACATTATTACGCTTTTTTTCGCCCTTTTGCTCTTCAATAACTAGGCAGGTTGGCTGTGTTTAGGTGTTATAACAGGAAAATTATATTTAATTTATTGATGTAAATTTTGTTATCACAGACATACACTATTTTTATTGGTGAGATGCAAAAGTTGGCCTGACGGTAAAGTTTTTAAACATTATAGTTAGTTACTAGCTGCTATGTGATCTACACCATATTGTAATTATTATTATGTAACAAAGTGTTTGTACTATATATATACTGTCAATAAATTAATGAAACATGGAAGTTGATTGCTTTCTTTATGTGATTAGAATCCACACCCATTCCTGCCTTGGAATAATTGTTTTTGAACAATTGTATTCCAATCACGATTCCTATTGGAAACCACGATTCCGATTTCGAACTTGCCTGTAAGCGAAGTTCAATCATCGTTCGTGTGATCGAGTCCGGCAACACCACGGAGAACATGTAGTAGGCAACACAGATCTAGATTTTTGAATGAAATTAGTAGGTATCTTATGAATGGAATAGCGACTGATTTCAATTCGTAGTCTGTCATGTCATACATCTTCACAGATTTATATAAATAGGGCAATGTATGGCAGAAAATACTTTAATCTATTATTTAGAATTATTGTAACCTTATAAATATCTGAATTGCCACACCTAATATAGAACGATACCGCGACCGCGAACACCTTAAAATTCAATAAATTCTATTGTCGTGACATGAGGCCGTGTATTTAATGCTTCTACTTTCGTCGGGTCGGGAAGTGAGTGTTCAGCCTTAATTTATAATCGCGGTTTCCTGTAGTTTGCACATATTATTATAATGAAATTACACATTCGATGTCGCTGTTGCTCTGGGTATATTTATTCTGTGGACCAAAGAGTATAATACATACAGCTGTGGACTGTTGATTGACAAATCAGAATTGAAAACTAGTTTTTATCTATGACTAGTTTGACAATATTGATTTATGGAAGTCGATAAAAAAGATTTAAACGATTTCTAATGCTTCCTCATAAATGATTATCTACTGTATTCTAAATACTAAGGTGTTAACATATTGCAATGCGGTGCGTCGTTCCCGGCTGCAACCGCGGCACTGCGCGAGGCATCACGTTTCACAGGTGAGTCCTGCAAGCATTCTGATATAATGTTCCATCAGTTTGGAGCAACAGATTAGACCAGAGCCCCGAGTCTGCTATTTTCATAGCGTCGGAATCGTTGCAGAAAGGTCGTTAAGCCGTTCCCAGATTAAGCTACTTTAAATGAAGTGGGCGTTATTATTAACAAAATAGTTAAATATATATTATCTTAACTATCTACAAAATAACATTAGCCCATCACCGGTATTCTATATTAGAAACTAAACATTTACGCCTTACTAACCGATTACATTGAGATTAACCTTCACTTTTAGTGATTATTGTAATGGCTAATATGGTGTAAATTTTTATTGTGTTTAAGTATGTTAGCTTGTTTTCGTTTTTATTTCTATTGGTACTGTAGTTTCTCCTATTATAACAGCTTCAGACAATGCTGAATCTCCATCCTGCATATTATGTATCAGGAAACTTTGTTGATCTGTGTAATTTTTTTGTTTAAGCGAATTTATGTATTGAAATATTGTATGTTTCTCAAAGATTAATAAAATATTCTAGTATTGCATAGAGATATGAGTTTATAATAGGTTTTGTTTGAATAGCTCAATCTGGAAACGCCTATAATGTTGCCATCGTCAGGCAATTGATAAATGATGGAAATAGCAGACTTTGTCAGCTCCTTGAACATTGAATCGGAGTTCGCATTGTGTTGTAGGTTTCCCTCGGAGCCGTCGCTATGCGTCGCGTGGCTGCAGGCGCTGGGTCGCTTGGGGTGGACGCCGCCCGCCGGCGGCGCAGTCTGCTCCCTACACTTCTTAATGGACGATCTCTGCGCGATCCAAGCTGGCCAGCGCCAGTTGCGACCAGCCGCTGTGCCATTTATTAACTCCCATGTATGTACATTTGTGATGATGAATTAAACTTGGGTAGTTCGCAAACTATGAACGAATACGGAACATATCTTTACACCGTACGAATAGAAACATTGCTGACTGTTATTTGTTCTAATATCTCTTTTCAAACTATTAAACTTGCCAGACACCAAACCCCAGAAAAGGATGCAAAATTACGATGTAGAAGAAAGAAATAATGATATAGAATTATCTCTTTTCTTTGCTTTAACTATGGGTACTCTACTCTGCTTCACGTCTGACCCTGCGAATGAGATTGTGGTACAAGGTGTCTGTATATGATAATGATAATATACAAGGTGTCTGTATATGATAATGATAATAAATAAACGCTTACACACTCACACCCCTGCACTAGGATTCCCTGTATTGCGGTTGGTGGACACACAGATAACACAACACAATTTAACGCCCAAGACTTGTACAAGCATTTATCTGCCACATAAATGTCTACCCTGGCCGGGTATCGAACACGGGGCCCAATGCTTGTCAGACAGGGTCACTGACCAACGTGGCACCGAGTCATCAAGGATGACCAAATAAAGTTTATAGAATGAAAAACTTCACTAACCTAAATGAACTAGCTCACAGTAAGCTTAAAAATGATATGACTGAGCGGCAATAGTTTACATATTTGGTGGTTATCTTTATTGGTTAATAGTGTTATTGTTATAATGGTGAAGTATATGTGTTGGACCAAAACCAGTCTGACAATCCCGATAAATCAACGTGAGTATAACCACTTACCCATTTTAAATGATAGCATAGTGAGTATAACTGCTCACCAGAGAGTTCACAGTGTTCAGGCTTCAGAAGTCTGCCAGCCGACATTTTCTCACAATGGTATGGCCTTCTCTGTGAGTATGCTTTTTTTATGTAATGTGAATAGTAAACGAGCATGCAGTCCCACAAACCAGGAGGTGTGTTAGTCTTAGTAAGTCCTGTTAGTAAATATTACTAATCGTCCAGTTTGATTTTGTTCTGTTGTCCAGGAAAAATGGCCGCAATTGGAATCATTGGAAGATAATTTTAATCATATTGACGGGCAAGAACATCGGTATAGAACAAGCTTGCACCCTTGTGCTGTTGTTGATAGTATTATGTTCAAGGAGCCTGCAATTTTTCACGGCAGAAGTAATGACGAAGATAGAGCCAACAATGTCATAGTTGCCACTCGTAATATGCACAGTGATACTGTACGTGACAATACTAACATTCTGAACAGCGATGCTGCATGTGACAATACAAACATTATGCACAGCGATGCTGTACGTGACAATACTAACATTCTGAACAGCGATGCTGTACGTGACAATACTAACATTCAAGAGGATGATGTAGTCAGTAGTGATAGAGCAATGACAATAGACGGCACTGTGCACTTCTGTTCGCCGGTTGAGGTGGATGATGCGACAATTAAACATGTCAAGGAAAAAAACGAAGTAGTTTCCATTCCGGACGGTTTGAATCTTCAAGTCAGTAGTATGGAAGAAAAAGAACATGATAATATCCGCAATGATGGAGATACAACCGCAGTCGGCGCGCCTCGTGTCGAATCGGCTGCAGGTAAGTGGAAATTTTGTGTTATACTTGTGTTTGTGTGTGTGAATACTTTAAATATATACATTTAGCATTAAAGTGCTTCTAATTTGTGGAATTTTCTTCCCTTGTCCATGCGTAACGCGACATCGTTAAACTCTTTTTAATCAGGCCAAATCTCACTACCTTTCAACCTTGTCTTAATTTGTTGTCATCTGTGTCTGGCTTTTGTTCTTTTTGCTTCCTGTGTTTCCTCTCCTGTGTGACGTATTAATGTAAATTTTCCTTGTGATCTTTTGTTGTGCATCCTACCTTATTTAATTGTATTGTTACACTCCTCACCATGCAGTTGTCTGAAAGAATTCGCTGCTTAGCGGTAAGGCCGCCCGTGTACCTTATGATTTAGTATTTTTTCAATCCATTGTAATGTTTTATGTTCTAAACTAAATAGTAAAATAATAAAAATAAACTATGACGACATTTTTAACAGACGGGGGCGTGTATTCCGTACATGCAAATAAGTGCCTACCCACATAGTTGAATATAACGTCATCTATTAAAAATATTCAGGTACTATCAAATAAACACGAATCGCAGCGCAATACTAAAATTCATATGCAATTACAGCTCCAACAAGCGGCAAAGGCTCGGACTAAGTGAGCCTGTATGAAAGCACTCGTTAAAATAGAAATAATTTCATAATAGTATCGGTAAACAAATACAAGACTTACCCATTTACAGATTCAAAGAGTGTGTTAAAAGCTAGCTCTTGTCCAAAAGTTATTATACTGTTCATGAATACCTCAATGATAAGAATGCTTGGAACTAAAATTGACAAGTTATAACTTACAATAAAAATTTGTGACATGGATAATTTTTACTATTATCGTTTTATTTACGTATTTTTCAATTTCTTTTGTTAATTTTAAAATATACAAAATAGCGATGAACATTATTATTACATTAAATATTTTAATGTTTATAACATAAGATGCGTAGCACAAATCTAAAATACTACAACAAATCTACAACAAAATCTACAAATTATCACAATTAATATTCACGTTTTGTAAGCAAATTTTTCTAGAAACATAAAATTTACCTTACTTATATTAGGACTGGAGGAAGGGCTGTTAGTGTAAGTTAGCCTTTTTAGTATAACATAGGTACAATTAGGCATTGCAATCCCGCAAAACGGGATCCCGCTCCACTTATTGGCCTGCAGGATCTCGCACCTCCAAACGATCTCGTGAGTTTAAAAATTGGCGCCAAATCATTTGAACAACAGCGCGACGTCGCCATTTAGCAGAGAAAGGAATATTGTTTGCCAAAGGAAGCAATTAAAAATTAGTTATACCTTAGCTGAGTATTTCAGATTGATAGATAATTTATCTGATTTGACAACTAACTTTTAATTGTTATTTGTTAGAGAACAAATTGTGAATGTTGAATAATATATGACATGTCTAAAAAAAATTATTTTCAAACAAAAATCTGTAGTGTCAATTCAATTCACTAATATGATAAGGGTGTGGGATCCTTCGGGATCCCGCGCGGGATTAATTAATCCTGCCTATCGATCCCGCGGGATTGAAATCTCTAGGTACAATAGTACCTAACTAATACTGGCTTATTAACCCAGTTATAATTCTGGTATATTTATAACAACTTACGAGAATCGTACGCGGAAATACGGCATTTCTGAAGGCCGCTTTGGATATCCTTTACTTGACTTGTTTTAAATCAATCACTTACTGGATATTTAAGGTGGTCAGACGAAAACTACATATGAACGCGAGACGGTCAGTGCGTGTCGAAGAATTTCAGGTAAGATTGTTTGATTTCCATTTCATAGATACTCAGTGCCCAGACTGTCTTTACATCCTGTGCACGCCACTGACACAGACACACAGACATTTCTTAATATCTAATAAATACTATCTAAAATTCGAGTTCCTGCAATTATAGTATGTTCCCTTAAAAAAATGATTATTTACAATGTGGTATGTTATTAATCCGAGAGACAGTAAAATAAGCAAAGGTAGAGAGATCAAGCGCTTGGAGGATGCCTTAAAGCAAACAGCAGGTGCAAAATGGAGCCAGATAGCAAATTATTAGATAATATTTATTTACATTTTATTTATGTTTATTAAATTAGTATATATAAATTAATGAGGATATTGCTTTTTTTAGGTGAAGATTATTCTCACAGTCAAAACACAGGCGGCGCACGACGCACAGCCGAGGGTGCTGACAAAAAGAGGAAAAAAAATATCAAGATACATCAGGATTCGAGTCAATCGGAGGAAAATTTAGAACGATCTGTCTTAAACCCATATTCATGTAATTTATGTAAGAAATCTTTTAGTCATAAAGCCGGTGTACAGGTTCATTTAAAAACCCATTCTGGCGAGAAACCATATACAGGGAGTAAAAAAAATATCAAGATACAGCAGGATTCAATCCAATCTAAGGAAAATTTAAAACAATCTGACATAAACCCATATTCATGTAATTTATCTGAGAAATCATTTAGTCGTAGATCTGGCTTACAATATCATTTAAAAACCCACTCTGATGTCAAACCGAATACAGAGCGTAAAAAGAAAATCAAGATACAGCAGCAGGATTCGAGTCAATCGAAGGAAAATTTAAAGCGATCTGACATAAACCCATATTCATGTAATTTATGTAAGAGATCGTTTAGTCATAAAACCGGTTTACAGTATCATTTGAAAACCCATTCTGGCGACAAACCAAATACAGAAGTTAAAAAAAAAATCAAGATACAGAAGGAGTCGAGTAAATCGAAGGAAAATTTAAAGCGATCTGACATAAACCTATATTTATGTCATTTTTGTGCGACATCATTTAAGAGTAAATCCGGCTATTATAACCATATAAAAACCCATTCTGGCGACAAACCAAATACAGAGAGTAAAAAGAAAATCAAGATACAGAAGGGTTCGAGTCAATCGAAGGAAAATTTAAAACAATCTGACATAAACCCATATTCATGTAATTTTTGTGAGAAATCATTTAGTCGTAGCTCCGGCTTACAATATCATTTAAAAACCCATGCTGGCGAGAAACCATATACATGTGAATTCTGTAGAAAATCATTTACTTGGCAGAGTAGTTTATATGTTCACTTAAAGACACATTCTATCGAAAGGAAATGTTATAAATGTGATATATGTAACAAATCATTTAGTACCAGGGGTTATTTAAAAGTACACTTGAAAAATCATTCTGGCGATAATTATTCTTGTGATATATGTAACAAAACGTTTATTCAGAAGGGCAGCTTACAAATTCATTTAAAAACCCATTCTGGCGAGAGACCATTTATTTGCAACGTATGTAAAAGGTCATTTAAACGGCCCAGTCATTTACATACTCACTTGGGGACACATGCTGACGAGAGAGCATATAAATGTGATATATGTAAAATGTCGTTTAATCTTAAGAACACTTTACAAACTCATTTAAAAAAACATTTTGGACAAAAGCTACATACATGTTTACTGTGTAGAAAAACGTTTAAATGGAAGAGTAGTTTAAGTGCTCACTTAAGAAATCATCCTGCCGAGAGGACATATTATGAATGTGATATATGTAAAAAATCATTTTCTGACAAGATTGGTTTAATAGCACACTTGAAAAAGCAGTCTGGCGAGAAGCATTATTCTTGTGATAAGTGTAACGAATCGTTCAGTCAGCAGCACCTTTTAACAAGCCATTTAATAACACATTACGGCATCAAATCATACATTTGCAGCGTTTGTAACAAGTCATTTAGACGGAGCGATAATTTACTTACTCACTCGAAAATACATGCTAACGAGAAAGCATATACATGTGAAGTGTGCGGGAAATCGTTTAAACAGAATAGCAATTTACACCGGCATTCAAGAACACATTCCAGCAATTCATATGCGTGTGACGTATGCAAGAAATCATTTCGTATGGTGAGTTATTTGCGACAACATTCACGCATATGTGGGCGACGTTAAGTGAGTGCCATCTCTCCGGTTTGATGGAGACTGCTTTCTCCGTTCATTGATTGATCTCGAGTTCTGCGTTTGATGAACTAGATCGCAGCTGTGCAATATTTATTTCATTTAGAATAGAATTGAAATCACGTTTATTTCGTAAAATAAAATACTGCAAAAATATACATCGGAGAATTTCCTAGAACATTGTATGTGGTACAATAGCAGCACAGTACAATACTTGACGAAAAATATGCGCACTCAGCATTCTCCGCGGTAAACCACAGCCACTGGTTTTCAGTGCGACCCACCTTGTCGCGCAATTTGTGTCCATGCTTTAACGAAATATTATATTAATTCCGAATTTACATGATTTACGCCATTTCTACAATGCACTTTATAAATTTTATTACCATAACGATTTGTTGATAGTCAAACTCCAGAAGTTATTAAGTAATCTGTGTCTATGGTCACAGATTGCTTAATGGTTGCTGCGTGGCTATGGTGCCGAATGGAAACATATTCACAACTATTTAGTAATAAGTTGTCTGAATCGTAAGCTTAAATAGTGATGACAAAATCGCTTCTTATTTATTCCAGCAGATGTTTTAGTTAATATTGCAAGTAATTATGAAAATAAAGTTAGATTGATATGACATCCTTACAACTTGGCTTTTCACAACTTGGACTGTTTTGGCGGGAAGAGAAATGACATGTTTTGGCCGCAATTCTTATTTCTTATGAAATATCCTCCAATAGACCCGAGACAGGATGTTCTTTATTATATTCATACAGATACCTGTCTGTATGTATGAGTATGATATATTGATAATAATATAATTTATTACATACTATGACACATACATATATTTATATATATGTATTATATATCTATTATTATACCATAATGTACTATTATACACAACATGATTTACCTTTGATGAAAGTTATGAGTTTAAACACGATATTTACAGTGTAAGGGGGAGTAATCAAATCCGTAGTTGAGTTGACACTGTCTTTTGTCGGTTCGTACAAAGCTTATATCTATTGTTGCATTATGTAAGGGGGTCTACACACTATAACGGTTTAAATACGAAATATTTTCTCGCTGCTACTAACTTTAAAAAATCTTGTAACTTATATCCTGCTATGTATTAATAATAATTGGAACATTTCCTGATCTCAAGATTTTACAATTGTGATTTTCAATTTGTGTATTGAAATATTTTCCCAAATATTTAATTGTGTCTGATCCAAATTTTAAAATCTTGTAACTTATATCCTGGAGGTTATTTGTGTAACGCAAGCCGAGACTAATAAGCTCTTTGGAAGAAAGGATATAGCATAACATGTAGGGTTAAGTTACTGTTAAAAACATATTTGTAAAAATTATATATTCTATTTTACTTCATATCCTTCTTCAACTGATGTTTATAAATCCTATAAAATGTGTTTACGATTTACCCTCATCCTATTAATGTACACCACTATCCCTTCTCTAATCTGCATATCCTTATCAACTATCTAAAGGTTGTCTGGATGACAAAGCTTTAAGCGATAAGACCGCCTTTTGTATATTGTCACTACTTATGTAACTGTACTTGTGTCTTTATTTTTTGGTGTACAATAAAGAGTTACTGTATTATATATGTATCTTTGTTCCCAATAAAATATACTATTTATTATGTTCTATATATGTTATAAGTTTTCTTTGGAATAACTGTCAACTAGGAGAGTGGCGGACAGATTTAGAAGGGGGAGGTCGTGTTTGTTTTGTTTGGCTTGCGTTTGATAGTGTTTAGTTGTGGTAGCGTGGAGGGACTCGAAGTACCTTAGGTGTGCGTGCGGGCCGTCGTCGGCGCGGTAGTGCATACCAACGGGCCCTCAAAGTCACTAACGGACTGCCCTGGAGGTCGCGCGCCCCCACGTCGTTTCGGAGTTAATGACCGGCTCGCACGATAACCCGCAGAGTTCATGAACAATTACTTATATGCATAGCAGATCTGCTATGCCTGTAGGCGTGTACGATGCGACTTAGCTACCAACGCGTACCACGCCGGCGCCGCGTAGGTAAGAGGTGAACGAACGTAGGTATAGTAAATCTCAGTTTCGTTCATATCGGTAATCGACATGCCAGCACATGGTTGATCCCTCTATAACTCGTACAGATTCCGCTGCGTCTGCATGTGCGGTGCGATTCTTCTTTCAACGCGTAACATGCTGCGTGAACGGATATGGGTCAATTGATATAAAACTGAAATAAGAATACATATAAATTAGCGTCTGTCTGTCACATAGATAAAAGTATATGTCTGTTCGTGCATATATTACTCTGTTGTCTGTGGTTAAATAGTCTGGTGGTCAACACTTTGGTGACGCTGTAAAGGCTAGTAGGGCCAACAGCTACTGTCCATTCGAAAAAAAACTAACTAAAGAGTGACATGACAGGGGTTGTTTTACGCATCCTCATTGTCGACATGCGAAAAACGTGGGGTCTACGGGTCTAGGTATCCCTCACTACCCGGGCTCAATACTCGAGGAGACCAAAGAGTATAATAATATACAGAGCAAACATTTGACACTGACGTATAGCTGTCATTGTCATTCCACATTCCCAATCCCATTGATAGATCGATTTTAAAGTGAAATTAAAAAATAATTTAACGCCACACAAAGTATTTCAATCATAAATTGCTAGTTGCAAAATACTAAGTTGTTAATATATTACAATATTTATAATGCGGTGCGTCGTTCCCGGCTGCAACCACAGTTCCAGCCGCGTCGCTTCGCGAGGCATCACTTTTCATAGGTGAGTCCTGCACGTATTCTGAAATAATGTTCCATCAGATTGGAGCAGCAGATTAGAATCGCAAACAGTAGTTTAAAATCAATGAATACAATTTTATTAATGAAAATGTATCTGTTGCAGTGGTTACAATACAACAATGTCAGGTCTGACTCAGCTTAAGCCATTGGCACAGTAACGAACCAACAGCGTTGATTTCCAGTGCAGACCCTAAGATGGTAGTTCGATTATTATACGATCCGATAATGACAATCTATGGTAAAATATTGGCTAGACTAGGTGTCTCAACGCTGTGTGTTGAATCGACGTTCGCATTGTGTGTCATAGGTTCCCTTCGGAGCCGTCGCTGCGCGCATTGTGGCTGGGGGCGCTGGGCCACGCTTGCCGGGAGGCCCCCGCCGGCGGCGCGGTCTGCTCGCAGCACTTCCTGGCAGACGACCTGTGCGGGTCCAGCGCTGGGCGGCGCCGGCTGCGAACAGGCGCAGTGCCAGTCGTTAAACCGCTGGTGTGTATGCATTTTTGTTACTAAATAACATGATTGTGTGCACAATATACTTGCTCATCTACTAAAGACCTTTTGCTGCGGTTACAATACAATACAATACAATACAAAATTTCTTTATTGTACACCATTTGACACCATGAGATACATTAAAAACACAAAAATAGAAGGGCGTAGACAATGGGCGGTCTTATCGCTTGAAGCGATCTCTTCCAGACAACCATGTCTCT
>DWLO01003104.1:0-11442 GCA_018245335.1 Dalla quadristriga | reverse complement strand
CGCATCTGTGGCCAGCTTCGAACAGGACCATTACTTACCAGTACTAACTGGACTGTCACTAACACCGACTAACAGGACTTACAGTCACTAACAGTCCTTTCTCCGATAGTCCTTATACTGACGATACCTGACTAACTAACATTCCTATTAACAACTTACGAGTTATTAATACGAGTTCAGTTAGTATGCTAACCGGACTGACATCCCCAGTTCCTTTTACGGTCCTATATATGGAGCTGCATGCTCGTTTTCTAACTTATTAACATAAAATCAAAATATTCATGCATGCAGATTTCCTCAAGATATTTTCGTTCACTTTCGTCCCGATTAGTTGGAGCATACATACATTTCTAAAAAATACTATTGCTTTGCAGGGCTGTTACCATTCAATCTAAACTTACCCACTGACTGAACGCGATCGATACTATATTTTGCAAACGCCACGAAGCTACCAGCGATTTCGGCGAGCATGAATATGGAATTTGATACTCTGTGTCGTAGGCCAAATGAGCTAATTTGCTTCAAAGTAGTTACGTAACTTGTTTTCGAAGTTCAACTAGCTAGGAGAAAACATGTTTTAATGAATACCTACCTCCGCAATACAATTCCGATGAAAATGTACATATAACATCGATAAATCTATTTACTCACTGGGTAATGTAAGAGCTACAGTAAGGCTATTATGAGTTGCCACTAAGCAGCGATTGCGTGAGCGTCAATTCGTGAGCCAGCTATTGAAAGTATCCCTCGGTATAAGTACCCTATTACGTCTGCATTTAGTCCAATTTAACTTGTAACTAAATTTACTTTCGAAGTTCATCAGCTAGAAAAGTCGCCACTCGTCCGATGTTTTTTTTACGTTAAAGATAGCAAACGTTATAGGAACGTTATAAGATAGCAAACGAACATACCCATGACATCTGGGACAAGCCTCGAACACGACCGTATAAAAAAGAACTGGATATGTTAGTCGAGTTAGTATGAGATGTTAATAGCATGTTAATTAGTCGGTTTTTTTTTCTGATTGAGCTCAACGAACAAGCAACGGCCCTGATGGTATGTGGCCCGTCTGCCAGTATTCGTTAGTATAAGGACCATAAGAGAAAGGACTGTTAGTCGGTGTCCTGTTCAAAGCTGGTCACTGAGACTGAGACTGAGATGTGTGTATTTCTAACAATTGTAAAACGTAGAGCTCGTAGTAGGGCGTGTATTAAGAGTGTTCCTAGTTGCATTCAGTCCAACCATCCTCTGCCGCCCATGGACATCAAATTTGTAACAAACCTCAACCAGAACGGTAGATACCAAGGGACTGTTAGTGTAAACCACATTCCACATACCGTCATTGTACCACATATAATGTTCTAGTAAATTCTCCGATGTGTATATTTTTCCTGTATTTTTTTTGGCGAAATAAAGGCGAAATAAACGTCTATACTATTCTAAATTTCAACATCATCTCCCTCCATCAAACCGCATTGGAGCTGCGTGATGAAGTACGCTCCAGGACTACTCAGTTGTGAGGAGAGCCGTGCCTAGCAGTGGGCCACAATAGGTTGCAGCTTGCAGCCAATCATCATCTCAACCCATCTTGGTCCACTACTGCGCACGCGTCTCCTTTCAGAATGAGAAGAATTTATTTAGGCCAGAGTAGACCATGTTGGTAAAGTGCTGTTTGGCAGATCCTTTCAGAATGAGAAGAATTTATTTAGGCCACAGTAGACCATGTTGGTAAACTGCTGTTTGGCAGATCCTTTCAGAATGAGAAGAATTTATTTTTATATTTATTTATTTCATATTCATAATCATATATTTATTGCATTCCATGATATTTGTTACAATAGGTGGTTAAGCCTAGATATTACAGCCATCATGGAGCCAGCAAATTGGAGGAGAGGATTTCACACGTCTCCTGCGAGGACATTATGGAAAATTTCAGGGGTGCAAGTTTATACACGATGTTTTCCTTCGCCGATAAAGCAATTGATATTTAAGTAAGTAACCTAATTGATTTATCTTATCTTACTATTATTATAAATTCGAAAATTATTTCGATTGTTTGTTCGATACGCCTTCACGGCTAACCACCGAATCTTCATAGAATTTGGTACTTAGAGAGATTCACAGAGGTGGTCATAGGCCACTTTTGTTTTGATCCCCAGTAAATATACAGATCTCAAAGGGATGAAAACACATACTAACATTTTACACAGACGAAGTCAGAGGTGCGTTCAGTTTAAAGAATACGTGCAGATTATAATATTATAAACACAATGTTAATATATTCAAAGATGTACTATTTTTGCGTTCGCATTCGAACTCCGGTCCCCGCGGGTCGAAGTCAACCACTCCGCTATCACACCAACGGAGCTGTTTTTTCTTTTCCGTGTTCACAGTTTCACACCCACCTTATTAGTTAGCTTAGGTCACGCAAAAAGAGGTCATCAAAGGTATTTAACTACTAAGGTAAGTAATCAGAGCTTAGAATACACATGTTTTATCGAAGATCTAATTGCTATTATGGTATGTGCTCACTGTGCTCCAAAATATAGTTAAAAACCATTTTACCAAGGCTATAGAGCTAGGTAGGTACATAAGCAGATAGTACCTACTTAATGAACAAGCCGGTGTCAATGACCCGTAAACAAATACTTATCTAAATTTCCAATTGAGTATATACTTACCTAACCTAATAAAAGTCAAATCGAATTGTCCTGCCGCTTGTCGGGATAAGTACGTATATATTTGTCACCGGCTTAACACGACTTGGCACTTAAGGACATCTGGAACTTTAAATACCGTGTTGTGGTAGGTACACCTACTAAGACGTACCACCGAACGGTATTCAAAGCATAGAATTAGAAATTCAATCAAAAATAAGTACCTATATCTTTACAAAGTAGGTTAAATGTGCTTACGTAAGCTCGTAATTGCATTATATACCTACCTACCTACGTTCTCTTTATACGGTCCTAGTAAAATACCTAAACATTTGACATATCTACTTTTTACATTATGCTATCTCTTTCTCTCTTACGGGAATTATTGTTCGTGGAATGCGCGCGTCGGCTAGTCTCGCTACATCGGTTAGTAAGACCACAATTCTCGTAACTTTTACGATCGCGTGCACTCTATGTCTTTGGGATAAGACCCATTTTATTTTTTCTGATAGCCAATGTTTTCCTTCTTGACGACTGTAAAGCGTAGCGAGACTAGCCATAGTTACTACCTACTTTGTAGAGTACATTCATAAATCTTGAATGCTTCTAAGGTTTCTGATAAAATAGGCGATCCTGTGGAGATTTTTCGGTATTTTTATTATTTTATATTTTTCAATATTTTGTGTTAATTTTTGAGTCAGTATTTTATGAACAGATTATTAGCTTGGGAATTGAAAATGAAAAGTCCTTGAGAACTAGTCTCGTGGGGAGTGCGCATACGTCACAGACGGGATTTTTGTAGGCATGCATAGCGTTTGCGATTGGCCAACAACCGACAAAGCCTTGTCGGCGGCCATTTTGTACGATGCTGAGTCACCAAAAAGTGAAAAATGTACATGAATTAACGCGCACTCCCCACGAGACTACACAACGGTATTGGGCATTTCCCTCGCGAACACAAAATTTGGGTTTCATGTTCCTTCGACCGCACCGTGAAACCAAAAATATTTTTAACCTCCCAGTGCTACCAAAACCAATATTTTTGAACTTTGAAGTTGCCGGGAAACTAGGGTTTCAAAAGTTTTCGAACACCTAGACGGAAGTTTACGTTTACGTCTCAGTAGAGTGGAAGCATACCCTCGAAACGCCGGGGCCGTGCTCGAGTCCGGGCGACATTGCCAGCGTTTCAGTGAATTGGTGAATGAAAACATAATTTTTATCAACAACTTGACTCGGAAACAGCGCTAATCTGTCAAATAGTGAAGTGATAATTCGGTGTCGTGTAGTGCCGTCCGAATGTTTACGTCTCGCGTAAACCGATTGAGTGCCGTCGGTGGCAGGATGTAGCCGGGGCCCGCGATGATCTGCAGCAATAGACGTACGTGAAGGGATTTTGAACGTTTTTCGTTATAGATTTTGATCTCAACGCTTGCGTCAAAATGACGGAGCCGCTGGTGAAGGTGAAGACGGAGCGGCCCGACGAGGCGGAGATCAGGGAGCTCGCGGCCAAGATGGTGGAGGCGAACAAGGCCAAGGCGCTGGCGGCGTCGGTGGCCGCCGCGCGCGCTCCGCCCGGTGCCATCGTGGGCGCGCCGCCCGGCGTCGGCGGCCAGATGGGGATCCTTAACTTCCTCACGCGCAAGCCGGCCCCGGGCGCCACGCCCGCTGACCAGCGCCCTATCGGCGAGGACAAGAAGACGCCGGCTCCGGACGAGGCCAGCTGGAAGGGCCACTTCGGCTGGGACATGCTGGGAAAGTGCCACATCCCCTACATCTACCGGTCCGCAGAGAAATACGTGGCGGTCCGGATGGTGGAGATCAAGCTGTTGAACAAGTACCTGAACTATTTGCACGCGGATATTTACTCGTGCACGTGCATCCGCAGCTACTACATCACGGAGATCGAGGCGCGGCTGCTGAACGAGGTCAACAACCGGCACTGCGACGGTCAGTTCGGGCGGGAGCCCTTCACGCAGAAGGATCTAGTGGTGCGCTTATCGGACGCTTATGAGTTCTACAATTTCCTGGATGTGTGCTACAATAAGTTACTACGGGGGACCACCAACAATAAGGACAAGTGTGGCTTCATCCGCATCAATAAAGAGTCAGTGGTCCCCTACACGGTGCGTGACAACCAAAAGTTTGTGCCTCTGTTCTACTTTGAGGGTGAAACGGACAACTTGAAGTTGAAAGCGGATCAGCTCAAGGGCTGGGACCTGTCGTACCTTAAGTTCTGTTGCAAAGTGCAAGGCATTAGGAACGAACTGTTTGCCAGTGAAACCTGTTCAGTGATAAGTTTGTCAGACATTAAGAGTTACTTCCCTCCCGGTACGGAGTTTGAGGAGTACTGGCCCAATAAGGTTGTGGAGTCGCAGTTGCTGATATCGGCTAAAGGTAGGGTTTATGTTTTTGTTTCATTTGTTTGACCACACTCAGTTGTGGTCAATTATTGTGCCAAATTTAGTTATGTCAATGCATTTCTTCTCTTAGCTTTTCCTTGTTCTTAAAACCTATTCACACTACTTACCTACAAATTTCCTTCATAGGTATAGTAAGAAAAAGTTATAAGAACTTTCCAATAAGATTTAACAGCTAATAGATAAACTGTTGTTGAAAATACTCATGAAAAAACATACATTTTGACAAACACAACTGTTTGTCTGTGGTTATCAAAGTGGCAAACGGTCATGTTCTTGTGTGTCACCACTGCTGGGTGTGGACAAGTGTCACTTCCATAATCCTTTTCAAGTTGGTTGCAGATAGATTGGTACTCCTGCAAAATTAATTACCATGATTTATGGATGACCTTCTTATAAGTGATAAAGTTAGCTGATTAAAATACCACTCAATTCTTGATGATACACAATTTTTTAGACAATTTGTGCTTGCGACAGGGTTGATTATCGATAGTAATTGGACTGTATTAGATGTGTAGACTTTTAAGTAATGAAAAGACACCCGCTCACTGTAACTGGTTTATTGCGACTAAAAAAGATAATCGGAAGCTAGAACAATACGAACTGAACATACCGCCCACCAAGGACAGCAGTCCTTTACTAAAAACAAACATACCAAGATTAATAAAATTGATATGAAAATATTACAAGATTAACTGTGATGCTTAAACTAACCAACAATGATAACGTAACTTAACATAGCGGACTTAACATAACTAAACATTGTGTTCAATCACACTCTTACATATTAAATAAGAAAAAAATAATCTTACTTTGAAACTTACTAATTTAAAGGAAATTGTTAGTTAACACTTAACAAAACAGGAACTGCATGCCAACATTACATTAAAATAAAATAAAACTAACATTGTAGTATTAATTAGCTTCGATAGGCAAATAACAAAGTTTTGATATTGAACGTTTAACTATATTACTAGCACATCTTACACTGTACACTCGTGTAATATCGTCTGGCCCAGGGTGTTTAGCGACCACTCGCCCGAGGGGCCACTTGCCCGGAGGCAACTGTTCATCTTTTAACAGCACAACGTCACCAATCTTAAACTCTTTTACACGCTTTAGCCACTTGGGACGTTGTTGAAGACGAGATAAGTACTCATTTTGCCACCGGTGCCAAAAGTCTCTAACCAAACGCTGTGCGTACTGCCAACGTGACAAACGACCCAAATTTACATCACGCAGGTCTGGGCTCGGTATGGTTACCGGAGCTTCACCTATTAAGAAGTGCCCAGGAGTGAGCACCTCATAGTCAGTATCTGTGGTATCAATTGGTGTCAATGGCCGGGAATTCAGACACGCCTCGATTTGGCATAGTGTTGTTGTCATTTCTTCAAAGGTAAGTCTGGCTGTCAATATACGCCGCAAATGGTGTTTGACAGAGCGCACGCCGCTTTCCCACAGACCCCCAAAGTTTGGACTATAGGGTGGCAAAAAGTGCCACGTAGTTCCTTCAGAAGCCAATATGTCGCGTAAGTGTGCAGGGAGTTCTAATTTGGCATCTTTCCATGCTTCCATGAGAAGTTTGTTAGCTCCCACAAAATTCCGTCCCTGATCACTCCACATATGTGTGCACCTTCCTCTGCGTGCCACAAATCTATGAAAAGCTCCAATGAAGGACTCCGAAGTCATATCCCCTACCAATTCTAAATGGATGGCCTTCGTGGCCATGCAAATAAAAATGGCTATATAAGCTTTATTTGACTTAGCTCCTCTTCCTCTGGACATTAAAACGTGTAAGGGACCGGCAAAGTCCACTCCACTATGGAGAAATGGTCGAGCTGGAGTTGTACGTACTTTAGGCAGGTCGCCCATTATTTGTGTTCTAATCGCAGCCTTATGTCTCGCACAAGTTATACATTTATGGACGAATGCCTTCACTGCGTTTTTCGCTCCAACGATCCAATATCTCGATCTTATAAAACAAAGCATTAGCTGGATTCCTCCGTGCAATGTCTTTGTATGAGCTTGCGCTATTATTAAATGAGCCAACTGGCTCTTGCCATCAATAATAATCGGATGCTTAGCTTCATCTTTCAAATCTGAATTTCGCAATCTGCCGCCCACCCTGAGGATATTGCCATCATCTAGGTATGGGTTTAAAGATTTCAATTTACTATTATTTTTCACAAATGTTTTGTTTGCTAACCTGTCAATTTCTTCAACAAAACTTTCCTTTTGTGCTACTCGTACGCATACATTTAATGATTCTTCTAGTTCTTCAACTGTTATATGTTTGTCTATTTCATTTAAATTCTTTTTATATCTTAAGAATCTTTTACCGTAAACTATTACTCTGAGAAGTTCTTCTAGAGAATTAAAATTATCAAAGTTTATTATTACATTTTTGTCTTCTGTTATTCTTGTATTTACTTGTATCTTCTTTCTCTCATTTTCCGTACTATCTGTAGGTATAAAATGTGGTCTTGAGAAGTGTATTTCCTTTTCCTTAAGCCATTCTGGCCCTTCCCACCATAGCTTGTTTTGGACCAATTCTATTAGTTCTAATCCTCTTGAACCTATGTCCGCGGGGTTTTCCTTTGACTGAACATGAAACCAGTGTGAGTGGCATAAATTGTCTAATATTTCTACTACTCGATTACTCACAAAAACCTTCCACCTCAAAGGATCTCCACATAGCCAAGATAGAACTACTGAAGAATCTGTCCAAGCATACACCCTTTTGATTGGTAATCTCATAGCCTCTCTTACTTGAGTTACCAATCTTGCCAGCAAAACTGCAGCGCAAAGTTCAAGTCTTGGAATTGAGACAGGCTTGACAGGCGCCACTCTTGTCTTGGAGGCAATTATTCCAGTTTCAATCTTCCCATCATTGGTTTTTACCCTGTAATAAATAACGGCGCAATAAGCTGCGTTAGAAGCGTCGCTGAATCCATGAAGGGTGATATTGTCTAGCTCTTTCTTTTCCGTTTTAATCCATCTCTTAACTTTGATTTGATTTAAATTATTGAAACTGTTTCTTATTCTCAACCATTCTTCTTTTAGTGTATCTCCAACATATTCATCCCAATCTAATCTTTCCATCCAAAGTTTCTGAATTAGAATTTTAGCCGGTATTATGGCCGCACCCAACCATCCAAGGGGATCAAATAACCGCTGTATGTCTGCGAGAATGTTTCTCTTTGTGATAAGATCTGGCAGTGATGGTAGTTTTAGCTGGTATTGAAATGAATCTGTTTGCACATTCCAAGAAAGGCCTAATATTTTTGTAGTACATTCCTTGTCTTTGTCGATCTTCAAAGTTTCTTCTTCTGGTTTTAATTTATCTAAAAAATCTTTACTATTAGAAGCCCACTTCTGTAATATAAATCCACCCTTGCTTAGTATTTCTGTGATTTCTTTGGCCAATTCTATAGCTTCCTTATCTGTGTAACCTCCACTTAAGCAATCATCTACGTAGAAGTCTTCTTTTATAACTCTTGCTGCTTCTGGAAGATCTTTACCTTCATCTTCTGCGAGTTGCATTAAGGTCTTAACAGCCAAATATGGCGCTGACGCTGTACCGAATGTGACACGCAGTAGACGATATTCTTCTACTTCCTCTTCTGTACTCTTTCGCCATAAAATTCTTTGTAGGTCTGCATCTTCTCCCTTCACTAATATCATTCTATACATTTTTTGTATGTCAGCTACAAAACAGACTGGCATTAAACGCCATCTCATTACCAAATTTCTAAGATCTTCTTGAAGTTGAGGTCCTGTCATCAGAATATCGTTCAGCGATTTACCGTTCGTACCGATGCACGATGCGTCATAAACTATCCTTATTTTGCTTGTAGTGCTTTCTTCTTTGATAACTGCATGGTGAGGCAAATATATTGCTTTCTTCTTCCTGTCTACTTCTGGAACTCTCTCCATATGATTTAATTGTATATACTCTTCTAGAACTCTTTTGTATTCTTCTTTGAATTGTGGTTTCTTCTCCAACCTTCTTTCTAGTAGATGTAATCTTTTGAGTGCTATACTCCTTGTTTCCCCTATTTCTTCTGCTGAACCTTTCATAGGCAACTTGACTACATACCTGCCGTCTGTAGATCTGGTGTAATTCTTTAAATAATTCTCTTCACACCTTCTCTCTTCGGCTGTAAATTCCCTTTTTCTTGTTTCTTCTATATTCCATAGATTTCTTAACATGTTATCTACATCAACTTCCAACTTGTGATGCATGACCAAAATTGTACCTTCTTCCGGCTTTACCTCACTGATATTGCCGAATAAAATCCAACCCAGGCTTGTGTCCTGCGCCGATGGTGAACCTGGTGGACCTTTGATTAAATTGTTACGAATTATTTCCGTGTACACTTCCACACCCAATAACATATCAATTTTACTTGCAATGAAATATTGCGGATCAGCCAAGTTGAGACCTTCCAAATATGACCATTGTTCCCTTGGCTTGATTGATTTGCATGGCAACTTGGTCGTCACATGTGATGATAATACATACGCCCTTACAGGGAGGCTGAATTCCACATCAAACCGAGACAAAACCTCCAACTGTACCACGTGACTGACTGTTGTTGTCGCCGACCCTACTCCTGTCACCGTTCCATTGATTGCAGTTCTTTTGAGTCGCAATGATTGAACTGCCCTTTCGCTAATAAATGATGCCTGTGACCCAGAATCTATTAACGCCCTTAAAGTTGTTACATGCCCCGACAAACCTCTAACCGGAACCAGTGCAGTGGCTAAGAGTGCTCTTTTGTGCCCAGTCGCTAAGTGTGATGATATAGAAATATCTTGCTGAACATCATTTTCCGCTTCTACATTTGTGTGTAAAGAAGACAGCCCGGTTGTATTTCCCTTACCCTCATTTGCCCCGGTCTCCCCTCTCCCCTCCTCTATATTAATATGTAAAAGTGAATGATGACGCTTACCACAAATTCTGCAAGAACCCTTCTGTTTACAATTAAAAACTGAGTGACTCGAAGATAGGCAATTATAACACAAACGATGATCCTTGACATACTCCCTTCTCTTAGCGGGAATCAGTTTACTAAAATCCTTGCAGTTACATATAAAATGATTTTTATTACAAAAATCGCAAGTTAATTGTACAGAATTAGTATGAAAGGAACGTTCCCTAGTGGCTCTAGTTGTGGCTGGTTGTGCTATTAAAACTAATGTATGAATATTCGACTCAAGAAAATTAATAAGACTTTTAAATGAAGGCAAATCCTGTTTGTATTCTTTACTCACGAATTTTTCCCACTCCTTATGTGTGTCTGGATCTAATTTCTGAGTAGTCAAAAACACTAAAACGGGATCCCACGACACAGTAGAAATGTTCAAACCCTTAAGACTACTTAAACATTCATTAGTGTTATCAATAAGTGTTTTTAATTGACTTGCCGACTGTGTGTACATTTTCTTCGTAGAAAATAGCCGTTTTAAAATTGCATCCACAATAAGTCTCTTGTGCGAATATCTATTTCTTAATGTATCCCAGGCTTCACTATAATTCTTCTCTGTAACTTGATAATTCTTGATAGCATTCTTTGCCTCTCCGGTCACACACGACTTCAAATAGTGTAATTTTTGCACGTCACCGAGCGATTTATTTTGATGAATTAGCGATGAAAACACGTCCTCAAATGATTGCCAATCTTCATATGCACCCGAGAAGGTTGGTAAATTCATTTTAGGCAAGTTGACTTTTCCTTCTATTGAACACGACGAGTCCATCTCCGACGAAATATTATGCTGTTGTTGACTAGTAGGTTGAATCTTGATGTTCTCGAGCAAGTCGGTCATGTCGCCCTTTAGCTCCAAAAACAAATCTGCAAACTTGCTGTGCATGTCCTCCTTAAAATACGGTGAACTTGCCCGCTGCTCCTTAGGTGTAGCTTTCACTAGATTACTATGAGCACTACGAAAACATTCCCAATAATCATCAACGCATTTGATTTTTGATTGCAAATATCCACTGGTTAATCTTGCTTTCGGGCACTTTTTGTGATTTATACTAGCTTTTTCCAATAGCTGTAGTAAATCTTGAGCTAAATTAACTAATTCTTCCACCGAAGACATCGTCGTAAACAAATAATGTTATCTTGAAGTAATTTCAATAGAAAAATAGTTCCGATGCAGGTGTGTCGTTCGGTGCACAAAACTCCATACGAAAAAAGTTGTTTACGCCAAACGTTAATCACTTGCCGGGCCGCTGTTATGACTCAGACGACTCCCAGTCATCCGCTCGATTATGGACCAACATGTGCTTGCGACAGGGTTGATTTTCGATAGTAGTTGGACTGTATTAGATGTGTAGACTTTTAAGTAATGAAAAGACA
>DWLO01003103.1:0-11444 GCA_018245335.1 Dalla quadristriga | reverse complement strand
CGCATCTGTGACCAGCTTCGAACAGGACTATTACTAACCGCTATTAACCGGACTATTACTAACACCGACTAACAGGATTTACAGTCGCTTACAGTCTTTTCTCCCGCAGTCTTATACTAACGAATACTGACCAACTAACATTCCTATTAACATCATATACTAACTGGACAAACACCTCCAGTTCCTTTTACGGTCCTATTCGAGGTTATATAAAAAAAATTATGTATGCGAATAAGATAACAAACGAGCATGCAGCTCCACCCATCCGCTGCCGCCCATGACATCCGTGATACAACTCGAATAGGACCGTAAAAGATACTGGGGATGTTAGTCCAGTTAGTATGAGATGTTAATTGGAATGTTAGTCGGTCAGACCAAAACTGGAAGGAATTCCCCATAATCACCACGCTGGGCAGGCGGGTTGGTGACCGCAGTAGATGGTAGTTGCAGCACAGCACATGAACGCTGCTGCTCGTGCTCCGTTATATTCCCTTAATTATTGCGAGTTATTTAGTTATTCTATTGCTCCCCACACAGACCCGTTCGCTGGGAAAGTGCATGACTTCCTGCGGTCTAGCGTCACGGCTGCACGTGTGGCCGTGACGCTGAGCCGGAATTAGAATGAGACACTGACAGCATACAATTATAAAAATAAATCAAATGTGTGCTCCATTCTAAGACAAGGCAGAGCTCGCGACTTCACCCGCATGAAATCTTGACATAGAGAAAATTTCAACCAGTGAAATAGGGATAGCTAAAAAATTGTTTGACTTATTGAGCTAAAACATACGACTATGAAGAATTTTTGTCCGTCTGTCTGTCTGCGTCTTTTATCGCGAGTAGGCTCCGAAACCGCTAAACAGATTTTGATGAAACTTTCAGGGAATGTAGTGGGTACCTTACCTTAATATGTCAAACGGTTTTTAGTTAAAGACCTTAGCGTTTGTACCTAATCACTGTTTAACATTTTCTGTATTTCGAGATTACACGCGGGCGGAGGCGCGAGCTCTCCTCAGTGGGTAATAAATCTTTCAAAGATCCAAAATACATCCTTCAACGGAAGCGCTAGAAGCGGATGACGTCAAATGGCCGAACAATGTGCTCGTATCGAGATTTACCACGGGGTCACTGACATGGCCGACAAAAAGTTTGATGTGTTTCCATTTCAAATAATTACTTACTTCGCGATGTAGATAATAATGTACTAAATTGGAGTCATTAAATACCTTAGCATTGTTACTAGGCTGCGCGAGCCAAGAATGTTAATTGTTATTGCATACAAATAATTTTGACATTGTTATGCAACAAAATCAATCTGTTGCATTCCCATATCCTAGGCCTTAATAAGATCCAAAAAACGATCTACTTATTGAAGGCAAAACCAGAATTATAACCACAATAAAATTTAATCAATTGTATCAGGCGTTACTTTGCGAAAATCCATTATTATATAACATTGCGTTAAATCTACTTTGCAACAATCTGCGAGTAAAATCTATGAAGGTGTATACTTTCGTGCATGTAGCACCTCCCTACTCCCACATAGAAAATCCTGCTACCACTGGTGGAAGGACGAGGAATAGTATGTCCTCATGCTACCACCTGTGGTAGGGCGCAGTGGTAGCATAAGCAAACGCCTGAAAACATGCACATGCGAAAGTCAAAATATGCACTAACATAACTACCGCCCTATACGTATTTCGCCCCAAAATAGGGCATCATCGTTTGAAAGTCGTCATCTACTTATTATTAAGTAGATGGCGACTCTACGACAGGTATTGCAAAAATGCGATTCGCCGTCAGTTTGCGACAATTCGACAAGATAATCCTGTGATAGATAAGGAAATCTTACGCGGGAAAAGCCTCGTGAAAAATAAATGAAGCTGAATCTAGGTCCAATCCGATGTTTAAGAAAACATTCATCTCGCAGGTACTAGCTCTTGCGGCAAACTACTTATTGAAATCGGAGCATCCCGTCGAGAGCTACGATGTCACAGACAGATGGACAGACACAAAAGCTTGTAACTCGTCTTTTTATTTCGATGCTACGGTTCGAGCAAATGCGTGCCTGACTTAATGCCATAAGACAATCCAACTGAAACATGACGTGAAATAACGTAGCGTTCGTATGAATATCAGAGGCTTTGTTCCAACATCCCCACCCGCGTATACTTCCCACATTTATCCCATAGAACCGTGCGTTTTTCCGGGATGAAAAGTAGCCTATGTTACTCTCCAGCCCCTATACTATCTCCATGCATAAAACCACGTGAATTCGTCGCTTTGTTGCGGCGTGAAAGAAAGACAAACCAACAAACACACTCAGGCACTTTCACATTTATTATACCTACTAGCTGACACGGCCGCTATCATCCTGCCCTTTCCTTAGTCGGTATTTGTTTTACCAACTCAGAAACGCTCGAAGGTGGCGGAAAAACTACTCGCCAATTTTTTAACGAAATAGGATCATTGGTTCAGGAACGTTTTTGATTGACCAGCGTAGAGTCCACTTACCCTGATAATGCCCTGTTTTGTATGTATGTATGTGACATTGTATATATATGTACATTTTGTTCGCGGATTGTGGAAAAGTAGATTAAACGTATCTTTGTAGTGGAAGAAAATCAAGCAATACCAAGGCACGTTTAGCAGTTGCTTAGAGACATCGCATGAGCGCTTTTGCACTTAGAAAGGCAAACGTTAATAATTGGCCCCGTTGGTATCGATAAATAGAATCGATAAACTTAGGCCTTTGAGTTTCCTAGGATCTTCCAGCGATCAGTTACTGCTGCCTCCCCCAATCCGCCATAGAGCAGCACGATGACACAATCCTGGCCTCCTTCAGTTGTGGGCCCACGTGCCAAACATTGGGGCGAGTGGTTTTTACCCTAATAAACATAAACATTTCGAAATGTGCCACCAATAAAAACCTAACACAATCATTTTACGACAGCAGAAACGAACCCCATTACACGACTTTATAAGAATAAGAAAGTAAGCAGTTCATTTGAATTCAAGGAACGGAACTCTATTTGCCGAATGTAACGTACTTTTACGGAGAGGGAACAATCTAGCCGCCTAGCGGGAATGTCCTAATGACCTGACCGAATGGACTATTAGCGGAGGCTTCTGAAATGGCCCGGGGTTGGGACCTCAATTCCGGAGATCGTCGAGATACGGGGAATTTTTGTTTACGCATTCCAACTGCGAGGCAGGGAACGGTGGAATTATATTATTGACGTTATCGAGTGGTCATAGCGAAATTATTCAATAAGTGCCGTAGCATTTTGATCGTAGTAACTGGTCATTTGACTCTTATAAGAAGTCAAGTTATATAAGAGGTCTGCGGCGTCGGTAGTCGGCAGCGGACTGTGGATTATGACTCCCGGGTTTGATGCCCGAAGGGGGAACGTGTATATTTGACAAATTGGCTGCAAACTATAGTAGTGCAGGGCACTTACAACTGAGGAGGCCCGGAGCGTACTCCGCCACGTTGCTCCAATGCGGATTAAACCACAGCCCCGTACCCATTTTTATGATATAATATAAAGTATATTTTTCCATTCCACGTCGCAGTTATTTCTCGCATTTCAATTGTATTGTGACTTTAATTAAACGCGTATAAAATTAAACACAGTTCAAATCCCCTACTAATTAGAGTGCGGGTTCAAAGTGCACGCTTGCAAGGAAAGAAAGGTGCAGGGGATGAAATAAAGCTTGGGGGAAACTTGTTAAAACAAATTAATACAATATTATGGAGTTCCATAATTTTTTTTCGTTGTAAGGTAAATCTATTTAATTCAGGATAATCTAAACTGAATTTTATTGGAAGTTTGGGGTTCGTCTTGGCATGTCTAGACAAAATTTACGATTACGATTTCCAAATATAAAGTAAATATGACTTAGCGATCAGAATTCAAACAGTGCAGTGGTAGAGACGAGGTTGCAGGTGTAGTAATATGGGCGTCTTGTTTAAAATCTATAAATGGAAGCCTAAGGTAGCCCGTCTCCATAGTCACCTGATGGTAATTGATCACCATCCCCTATGGACACTGGTAACACCAGAGGAGTCTCGACGCGTTGGTGGAGGAGAGCTCTTATTGCGCCTTTTTTTGAAAACTCTATGTCATAGTCCACTGAAACAAGGTCAGAAGGAAGCTCACTCCAAAATCACACGTTTAAGGGAAAGGATTGTGCGAAACGGTTCTTGGAGGACCGCCACGAAACCAGTATTGGTGTGGATCAAACTTCAATCTTTGGCGAGTTGTGGGATGGTGAAATGGTGACGTCGGCATCATATTATCAACTAGTTCTTTGGAGTACATACCATGATAAAACCGGCAGAACACGCAGCCTATATCTAGATTTCCGATATTATCTGGTCTCACCAACTTACTGCAATTGCGACAAAGAACTGGTAAAATATTTCGTGTTTTGACTTGATTTTACGTGTAAAACTGCTTTGAATTCAGCTCTAAATATACTACCAGCGTACAGCGCACATCTACGAAAAGCCTGTATAGAAAGGCTTGGAAAAATGCTTCTAAAGTCTGTAGAGCGATGCACCACAGTTTCCTTCAAGCTCCAAGTTTTCACTTACTGCTACGTTTGCTAGTGGCGCTTGACTCAAGGTAGAGGGGTTCCCAATAAAAATATAATAAGTACCTTGATCGCAAAGACTTACCGGACTAAATTTTTCATTGTAATTTGTGAACGTTTGTTATTTTTCAGGTACTAGAACAATCACATTAAAAATTTATTATACAAAATCATGTTGCTCTAAGCAAGCGGTTACATTATCAGGAGAAGCAAAGCATCCGACTTTTAATAGGGCAGTTGAATTCAATTCAATTTTAAAAGGTATTTATTTAAACGTCTTCAAATAATTTAGAAGTAGATATGTCGCATATTAATTAGGGCAGTGGACCGGCCACCTTACACCAGGATGTGTCATTCTACTTCAATAACCTAAAATTAGGATGTAGCAGAGGCACTTAAATACCGTCATGTATCACGACTAGATTCCGCAGAAGATGGCAGTTAACTTAAGGATTGTTATTTTTACACCATCACAAGTACTTATAAACAGTCGCTTTAAAGCCAACAAGTTCCGTACGTGACTTACTTTAGTTTGATGAATCACAAGCTGTTAAAATTTGTCCCAATATAGACCACTGGGCACGTTACGTCACATCTAACTAAATGTTCATAAACGTTGAAAATCTTGTAAGGACGTTTCGTTAGTTAGAAACTCGAGTGGGCCGCATTCAACTTGCGCAGAACTCGGTCACACTTTGAAGTGACTTGGAAATGTAAGGGAAATTCATTACAACACAACTGTAGACTTTTTTACTGCTAACATTCTGATTTTAAAAACAAAAAATTCTGTACGCTTGGCAGTGCGCTAGTCTAAGTTCTAGCAAGCATGCCAGTGTGTATACAAACCAATTCACGTGGTTATTATCACCTCTATATCCCTACTTCGTTCAAGCTAAGTAGCTTAGAATACGGTAAGAAATTGAACCCTTTATATTAAGACCCGTCAAACCTGGAGAAGTTCTATGTTTTAAGACACTTCCCGTGTAGCTAAAAACGTGAAGTTTCGCAAAAATAGTAAAGGACACAATGTGAAAATTTGTATTTGAGTGCACGGCAGCGTCGGCAGCGCAAGAGGCTAAGTTCCAGCAATCCATGTTATGAGGCATTTCGTGTTTAGGCAGAGACGTAAAATTTGTCACAAAGGTAGGTTTTATATGGCAAATAAAGAAAAAAACAAGCCCAAACATAAACTTCACTGTGAAAATTGGGCTAAGTCCCAGGCACCCTTCCAAAAAATACAGCCAGTCAAAGTAGTAATAATATGTAGATGCGGCCAAGTATATTTTTTCTTAAGTCCGTAACCTCACTTCACTCCTAAATTCATGATCAACATAGCTCTTTAATCAGGAATACTTCCTGATCATTTAATCAAGCCTATATATATTCGCATGCGACTTATGTCATAGTCGGCTTCCAAGTTGCATGACGACTGATCGATAATTTGATAAATTAGTTTTAAATATATAAATTCCAAATGGATACTTACAGATACTCTGAATGACAGTAACGACACATATTTGACGTTGATTCTATCGCTCGCTCCGCCGAACGAGTGGTTGAGACTATTCGTTACAGTCATGCGTATCAAAATACGGAATTTCCGATGTCGAACGAAAATTACTCAAAATCGAGTGTTCGACACGAGGCGAGCGATTCAAAAATAGAGTGCCTGAACGCTCGGTTGTCTGAGTGAACGTTGTAGAGAATTTTATTCATTTTGTATGTATAAATCCTCGAGGAAATGGGCCAAACCGGGAGCGGCGCAACAGTTAGCAGTAGACAATAACGCGGACGTTGTCCCAGAAACGCCGAGACGTTGAAACGTGCGTTATTAAACTTTTATAACGCCCACGCTTCCCCGCTTCACTGGCGAACGCATTGCCATTTATCTTGTTTATCTATAGCCATTCAATGTTAAAGAATCTAGGAGAGAAAAGAAAAGGTGGACTGACAAAGAAAATAGCGGGACTACCTTCAATTGGTAGCACCAATTATTGGACGCCAATCAACTCCAACTATCCATTTTTTTTTTTGGTCCATTCTTTTCCGGTGGGTGTCGTACGAGGCGACTAAAGGAATAATACGGAGAAGAAGCAGTGTCCTCTGTGCAGCAACTACTATCTTCTGCGACCACCAACCCGCCTGCCCAGCGTGGTAATTATGGGCAAATCCCCATATATTTGCGAGAGACCTTTAGTCCAGCAGTGGACTATTACAGGCTGTTGATGATGATGACCAACAGGACTAACTTAACTAACAGTCCCTCGTACAGTCCTATTAGAAGTTCGTCACAGACGTTAAAGGGCGGCAGTGTCGAAGAGTCGAGTTTGGGACTCGAAAGCCGAAATCTTAACTACTCTGCTATCACCGTCTAAGTACCTAGTTAATAAATAATTGCAAGCGAGATGATAAGGTCAATGCCTCCTATCTTTCATACCGATCGGATCATCGTTTTGATTTATTAACCAATGCTTTTTAGATTCGAGATTGCAAATGCAAATTCTATTTCAACGTATCGGCAAAGTACTCCTTGGTATTAACCTTAATTCTTCGGTTTAAGTACCTATTAGAGCCGTTATTAGCGATTTAATCTCACTGTGCTTGGCAACGAGTAAAAATTTAAGAAGGATCGGCTAAGGATTAGCTCACAATCTTGTTAGAATTAATTTCATGTTGGATACTTTTCGGGGCCAGGTTTATTCCCAGGGGTCCATCAACGTTTTTGTCGTAAAAATAGGACAGACAGGTACCTATCTACCAGACAAATCAGCCCTTTTTATATTAATTTTTAATATAAATGTTTATTCATGACGATGTGTATATGTTACACAAAAGGTATTTTTTAGTTTAAAATTTGTTTACAAAGCAGTGAGTGTTTACATCGTTATTCACAGGGTGATTCTAGTTTTTTATTTATAAATGTAGCTGTAATTGTTTACCTGTATCTTATTTTTGGCTGTGTGACGTTGATATTATTCCGTGATTATTGATATTAGCGAGAACCAACAGATTTTATTCCCAACGAACTTTATTAGCAACTGTTTCAAATCCACAACATGTTTTGTATGTTACCTCGTAAATACGTTACGCTAGTACGTTTTTTGCGGGAAACCGCAGAAAGATCAACTACATTATTATCTGTTGCTCTACATTCTAAATTTAGCGCATAGATTATGCCTATCTGATCAATAAAAATAGACATTCTTCTCCCCCTACACATTCTATTATCTATTAATACCTGAGCTGAGCATCCACCAGTGTTTACATTCAACAAACAATTGACCTAGATACATCACAGATGAAATACATATTACCTACATAGTATATCTTTCTTTGTTGTTTGTATGATTTATTTAACTTTATAAAGTAGATTGCTTTCATCCATCTGTTATATACTCGGTTTTGGTTCATTATGCTAGCTATTATGGTATCATCACCATATTAACTTTCTCCCATCGTAGTCTTATTTGCTATCCCCTAAAATTATATTCTCCCTTTTTGTCGCCGCGACAAATTAATATATTAAAAAAATAATATTATAAAATCATAGGGTTTCCTACATCATGAGGTATATTTATAATATTCATATTCATACTCAATTTATTTGTAATTAAGTGGTACATAAGTATTATTTACTTATGATTATTACTTTATGACTTACTAAAGACTAAATACAGTCTATCCTTCTTTAAATGTGGTATGTAATAAGTTTTAATTTAGGTAGGAAACTAGTTTTAATTTGCTTTAGCCACTGGTTAATGCTGTGTGACGTTGAGACAAACAAAGAGTTTAGTTTTATTTTTGTTTTTTTGGCAGTCAACATAAATATCCTGTCTAACGTAATTTCTCAATGTTTAGAAAAAAATGCTTTCCATATCCCGTCAGTAGTGAAAATTTACTTTGGTAAAGGCAGCTATAGAAGTGCCATTATGGAAAAAGCGAAACCCTTAAAATATCATAAAACCATATCATAAATCAAGGCGGACACCTTGTCAGCTTCAATTTGAAGAGACTGTCCTTTCACGGAGTCTCATCCTTTTATTCTTTGCATTTTTAATTTGTCATAGTTCCCATCAAGCCTTACTTTGCAAAAAGCCTCATTCATTATGTTTCAGAGTGTTTCCGCATCCAAAGTAATCCAGACACGACTTTCCTTTTCAGATAAAAATAAAATTTAAAAAGATTTTATTATCTCTGTAGGTACCACAGCCATCCCAGCCCATTTTTCCGCGTAGCAGTTGTTTTATTTAGGATAATGTGTTTTGGTTGTTGCGTTATGGTGCGGTTGCATTGACATCGTATAATAATAATAATACCTAAAGTCAAAGCCCATCTCACCTATTTCATCTTTTATGTACGAGTTAAGTTGAGATACTTATCTGAAGAAAAGAGAAAATTCTTTCAAGAACCAACTCGATTTAACACGAAAAAGAAAGAAATTCAAAAGAATCACGTTCAAATCCAAGTACACTTTCTGCGAACAAAGACTGAGGAAGGAAACTTTACCTGATCCAAAGGAGACAAAACCGGATAACGTCACTTCCACAAATACTATACAAAGGCTATGAAAACACTGAGTGTGCTTTAAGATGTGATTTGTTCATGTTGTGTGTGCCAGGTGGGTGAACCTGTATACAGTTCGCTGGGAGGTACCACCGCCACACTCATTTCTGCAGTGGAAAAATTGTTTTTCAACAATTGTTCTGACAGGAAATGTCTGGATGCCTGTTTCATTTATACAAGAGGCGATCATCTCAGTCTTCAGGGGTAGCAACGCATCTGTGACTAGCTTCGATTAGGATAAACAGACAGAAATGTATGTGACGGTCCACACAGAGGGTCCAATGATAATTCGGCCAAAATCTAACTACGTCTGCGCCTTAAAGTTTAGTAAATGAAATAACCAATTTCCTTTTTTTTAAATTTAATATACATACTTACAGTTAAATTCTCTGAGTAGTTCTTATGTAAGAATCCTAAAGAGTCAGGAACATTCTATTTATTCTAGTATACTCGATCTTTCTATGTATCTCATTGCTTTACAAACGTAAACGAAAAGAAAAAATTCGCAACTCCAAGTGCAGACAAAAGCCTTTGAAAAGTGTGTGTACTGAAAATGTGACTTTCCATCGTAATTGAATTCGGGGAAACAAACGCCGTACGCGAGACGTGAGGTGACGTAGGGTGTAGCCAGTCCCTACGGCGAAACACTGTTACAGATTATGGAACGAAGAGCACAGAGAAAAACGGGTCAAGAGTGAGCGGGTTTGACGCCGACTGTCCCGTAAAAAAACATAATTTGCACAGAAGAGAGTGCGGTGAATTGTGACCATAGGTATAATGCGTTGAGACATAAAGATGTTTAGAATTTAAGGGTTCTCGTGATTTTTAGATACCTATAGTTAATTAAATTTTTCGACTGTTTTTATCACTCTCCCGGTTACCATTAGCGTAAATTATGAATAGTGAGGCTTTTGAGATTTAAAATGCATAATATTTCTGAAATTTGAATTGTGTTAACTCAACCATTAAAAAATATTATTACGTTTATTGCAACTAACACGTAATATTGGTTTGTATTATGATTGTATCTATTTGCAACAATTTGTAGGCTGGCCTTAAGCTATACGACGAATAAAAGCATTTCCAAATCCCTACTTAATATTTAAAATTTGAAAATGTGTTTCAGACGAGTCTGTCACAAATGTTCCGTGATAAGATTTAAAATAATCCACCACGTTATCTCTGTCACCGAGCTCAGTTCTATCTGTATTGATAATAATTTGTCTTAATATTATAAATTATCTGTATTACGTCATATTCTGTGTTATTCGTGTCTTCATATGAGAAGTAAAGAAAAAAAATTGTGATGATTAATTATGACCTAAACTATCGTTGCAGTACAAAGAAAGTCCATGTTCATCGTATTTATTTTCGTATCTATTTTTGCTCTTGCTATGACGTAACAACGGAAACACAGGACTGGGAAATATAATATTTTTGCTCAATCATTTTGTAACGCAGAAATAAATTAAACAGCAGACATTGTTTTGAAAACAACGTCAAGCGAAAATTTACGAGCAGGTGTTTACTTACATTCTGTGAAACACCGATTACTCAGATTTACACAGATAATGTCGAGTCAATGTGCCTTAAAAGTCTTCCTGTTCTCTGAGTTTAATTTTATTTTTATATTTATTCAATATTAATATTTGTGTTCTATTTATTACAAATTAGGCAAATTAATACTTTAATAGATAATGCGTAAAAGGGGAATTTATATTTGAAAACCAACCTAAACGCAATCCAAATTTTACTTTATATTATTTATTTCTGTACGTAAAATACTTCGCCTATGGACCAAACACATATTATAATGTGAAAAACGGAAGCTGGTTTTATGAGTAGTTACATAAAATTAAATCACGGTGTAGCACGATATAATTAAATACTTAACATGAGCTGATTTTGGGATGGGACTAGGAACTTGTCATCCTTATTTTTGTCAACTAACAGCCATCCATATCTCTGTACAGTTCAAATCGCTCGGTGTAGACACTTGAGATTTGCAGGTAGGTTTTCTCTATAACTTAGAACTCACCCACCCATAAGGGGGTAAAATAGGGCGATCAGTTTGTATGGGAAAACGACTTTAACGCGGGCAAAGGCGCAAGCAAAGTCTAGTATTTTTGTATTTTGTCTTCGTTTTTACGTAATAAGGAATATATTTCTTTATAATTGCTTATAAATAACTACTTCGTATTATTATGAGCTAAGCGATGATAGCCTAGTGGTTAAAACTTCGGCCTCGTATTCGGGGGGTCCGGGGTTCAAATCCCAGGCAC
>DWLO01003102.1:0-11444 GCA_018245335.1 Dalla quadristriga | reverse complement strand
ACTGTATGAGCTGCAAACATAGGTTGAAGAGCTGATGCTTGAAATACAGGTTATCCTAGGCATCAGACAGCATTGTCATGTAACTAGCGTGTATAATTTGCTGTCAATAAAGATTTATTTATTTATTTATTATACTTACGATCGAGTTGAGTGTAAATTTGTCGGCTTCAACTTAGCGGGCCTCTTCAGGGCAAAAGTCTCTTCTTATACTGAGGAGGCATAATCTACGCTACTCCAATTTGGTGGACTAACCAGTGGTCAATCTGATAATCGGATGTTTAGACCGACCCTTGTACGGGCGCTCCGAAGCATGGAAGCTCCATCCGTGTCGCGGGACTATGTATGCTACGAACTGTTCTTCTTAAGAGGCCTGTCACATCTCGCATCTCTTTCGCGCGTACATTCTAACATTTTCAAATACTGTAAAAGGCTACGGAGACTTTTGAAAAATGTGATTCATTCTCATTGTTGACAATATAATATTTTTTGCATTATTTTTCTTTTTTAACTACGAGATGGTTCACTGGTCAACGAACTTTTTACTGTAGGTTCGAATAATTTTAATTTCCAGGCACAAAACAGCATCCCACTGCCCAAGTTGATGCTAGCTGACGCAAGACACACGATAGGGTTTGTGCAACAGGAGCCCATACTATTCGATCGCACCATAGGCGAAAACATTGCGTACGGAGACAACTCCCGAACTCCAAGCATGGATGAAATAGTTGAGGCTGCCAGACAAGCTAACATACATAATTTCATCGTATCTCTGCCTATGGTAAGTTTTTAATTCAGCGAGCGAGTTCATTCTTGCAATGCTTTTTATCAGATTTCAAAGCCGTCAGAACGTCAATTGATTATGTCAACTTGCGATCCGAGTATTATTCATTTATTATGGACCATTAGTTCTGAACTTTAGAACAATAATAAAGCGAATGTTTGCTGCTTGATGACGATACGATGTAAAACAGGATCATACGATGACTCGGACGACTCCGTGGTGCGTTGGTTAGTGCTCGTCGCTGTGGGTCCCAGGTTCGACCCCGGCCGGGGCAAACATTTATTTGGCAGATACATGTTTGTACTCGGGTCTTAGGCGTTAAATTGTTTTCTGTGTATCCGCCATTCGCAACACAGGGAACCCTAGTGCGAGTGTGTGTGTAAGCGTTTATTTATTTCTTTATATTTTGGTAGGTACGGAATAAAAACACAAGCCCAATAACAAGATTCTACCAAGACAAAACTTGTCCATTAAGTTTTCACATCTCCACTTACAAATATAAAAAAGCATTTGAAGTGTTATACATATAAAGATGTCCCTTAAACCAATGTCAAAACGAAGCAACATTAGTACGGTCAAACTGTGTTTTTTTAAATGACTTTACTACTGTTGGAATATTGCAGGGCTACGATACAAACATCGGTTCGAAAGGCACGCAGTTATCAGGCGGCCAGAAACAGAGGGTGGCGATAGCCCGAGCGCTGCTGAGACGGCCAAAGATGCTGCTGCTTGATGAAGCCACCAGCGCGCTGGACACCGAGAGTGAGAAGGTAGGTTCTAATGGTACATGCACTCTTATTCCGACTGGCATATATGATATATGTAGATTTGATTGAGAATATGGTTATGTAAGTAACATCGACGTTAGGTGCCTCACTTTTCTTTAAAAAATCTATAACTTCCATATGAGGGCAATCAAGTTTCGAATATCTCTTGCTCACACGTTGTGAAATTTTTATGGATTTTAAAGGTCTAGGTAGATTTTGTACCTATATAGACTTTTATAATTGCAAATGTTGGAATGTGCGAACGAGAGAAACATGCGAAACGGGATAGTCCTCTTAAGTAAAATAACATGCATGGAAGCTACTAACGAATACGCACGACGTACAACGAACCGCAAATTAAACTTTCGTAAATACTTCGTAGGCAATCTTCAGTCTGTATACACGCCATATTTTGGTATGTGTTTTTTTTTTTTTCGCTGGGAAATGCATTTGCGCATCCCGCCCGGATCCTGCAAGGACTCGGGCGGCTATGTGGGACTCGCCGGCATACCGGAATACCCACTAAAACCCAGCGACACCATCAGCGTCAATTTGAGACGCCACGGGATCGCTAGCGCATTACTACCGTGGCAAAATACAGCACCTTCAGACCTACATTCTTATCTCCGTTGTACAAAGTGCCAGCGCGCGATTTGACGGTATCTCCGCCGCTAAGGATTCCAATTTCGGAAAACAGAATCATACACATATATAGTTTAGTATAGCTTTTATATAGTAAATAACCACCACATTCGCAGGTAGTGCAAGAAGCACTGGACGCTGCGAAGGCTGGGCGCACGTGCCTCATTATCGCGCACCGATTGAGTACGGTGCGCGACGCGGACCTCATCTGCGTGCTGAGTGGCGGCCGCGTGGCCGAGCGTGGCACGCACCACCAGCTCATGCAGCTGCGTGGACTGTACTACAACCTGAATAGACGAGGCTATGCGTGAGGCATGGTTCAACCCCACTACGACAATTCGCACTAAAGCAGCGTATAAAGAGTACTCTCAAGACCTTCTCACATGTGCGGACAGACCGCTTCCCTCCAGTGAGCCACTAATGTGCTGTGCGTATGCGTGATTCTAGCTTAGATTAGATTTAAATGTCTTTGTAATAGAGAATATGCGAAATAGGTTTAAGTCCCATTCGACAACTTGGGTCAAGGTAAAGCTTTAAAATGCGAGATTTATGTATTTGTGACTTTACCTGCGGCTCCGCCTGCGTGTCTCGAAACAAACTTCCATCCCCTTATTTCACCCCTTTAGGGTTCATGTTTCCTTTCGTCTTTCATTTTGTATTAACTAAATAAAAGAAAGAAAGAAAGTAAAGGACTTTAATTAAGTCTAATCCTGCAATATGAGTAATTAAGAAACACTTATAGTCACAACGATTCATCTCGTTGACTATAATGAATTAAGACCTTACAACTCGAGAGTTCGTGTTACCAAGAATACCCAATATTAATCCAAGAATGCTGATATTATAATTTTTATTTGGTGTAAATTATTTTCTTAAAGGAACTAAGTTAAGTTTTATATGAGTTTACGGAGACTTTATTTATTATGTTTTTAAATGTTGTTTTGTTGATATATACGGTAAAACAAGTTGGGCGTAAGAAATACAGACTAATTATTGATGTAAAAAACCATATGAAAAACTTATTCCTGTAATAACTATGTAAGTAGGTATGTATTTCAAGGTAGGTTAAAAATAAAGAACTTATTTGTTACGTTTTTACCACTTTAAGTTATGTGAAACACTAAACAAATGTTATATTAATAAACATTATAATAATTACAACTGAATTTTAATTTTGACATATTTTTAACATTCTTTCTTACCTTCTTACGCATAAAGATATCATGTATTCTACTATTAAATTACGCACACTGTTTTATCATTGACAGAATTGATAAAAAGATTTTCTTCATGTTTATCTTGACCTTGATGATAAATATGACGATATTTTGATGGTAGGTACAAATTAACACAACAACACGGTGTATTTATTTAACTGTATTTTTAATACTTTAAAATTCCCTGGGTTGCAGGGACCGTTTTCCAGCACGAGTGAGTTGGGGATTACCAACTCTTAGTTATGTATTCGACATGGAACATAATTTCAATTACAAAACAATTCCTATGTCGACAATATCTATCAATAAAACAATTTTACACGCCACAAAGCTTCTATTTACGGTCAAGAATTTTTAATCGATACATTTCAAAGCACTCAAATGATTGCGAATAACGTCTCTTCTATTACTACGCTTAATTAAACGCTACAAACGAATTGTGATGACATCATATTCATTAATGTATTGGAACTGTTTCACATGTTTAATTCCGTAGCAAAAAAGGAGTGGGGAAAAGTAGCGGGTTGTCGCTGTTTTTAAATACAGGGTGTCGCGTAAATGGATGGGTTACGTCGCTGAGAAAGGAAAGAGTGAACCCAGAAGAAGACTGGCCAAGTGTAAAGCAATAAAAATAAAAGAGCAGTGTCGCTCATGAAAGTAGCAGACAGTAAAGTGTGGTTTTGGACTAAAGAAACAAACAGCAGGTTGGCCGTAGTATAGATAGCACTACATACTTTAGGATCAAGAGAAATTGGGTTCCGGGACTTTACCCATTTTTCAGACTAGGTTTTTGAGGAAGGCACCGGTGCGTTCTTTTGAGATCCCGGAGCCTTCCTACATGCGCTGGATGGCTGTCGAGAGGGTTTTAGTTTATCTTACATAACTCGATATCTCCCCCCTAAAGGTCAGGCATCTTTTGAAGATTTCCCCCCAGTTACAAAAAATAAAAGGTTTTTAGAAAAGAAAAGAAATCTGTAGTTCCCTACTAAGCGTGTTTGTAATTACTTTTCTTTGATATTAAAGTAACAAAAGAGCATGTAGTTAAATTTTTTATGTATTTTCACAAAAACAATTAAAAAAGGTACCTAGTAAATAGAATTGGGCCTATTTGATAACTTAAATTAGCTGATACAGTAATGATTCACTGATAATAATAAAATGTTCATGAATGCATTAAAATATAGAAATACAAGAACAAGAACATACACATATAATATGGTACAAACATACATGATACAAACATGGTACCTACATGACACAATCTATCATAAATTCAGCTTCCATAAGCGATGCATTACCGATACATTATGTCTACATACAATGTGCAATGTGCGCATAGATAAACATAACTGTTTATATTTTCCGCGAATTTAAACTCTTAACAGTTTCTATGATCAATGATTCATCAACACAAACGCCCATTGAAGAATTATTGCGCAATTATTTTCACTGATAACTATAGTGCAATTACACCATACGTTTTCATAATTTTTAATTGGGACTGGACGCCGTCCCTGCCCAAATCATATTCAAACAACATTGTTGCGGTGGTGCCATCATGACCAGCATGCGGTTCATGCCTGTAGCTAATTGCATGGGTGTACTGAGTAGGAAGCAGGGGGGCAGTTGCAAACATTGAGCCAGGATCCGATCTATACCACGTCGTACATATTTATTACATTACTTTTGTACATACTACAAAAGACTGGCAGAGCATATTATGTATACGAATGAGCCTTTTCCCACAACGTGTCATGGAGTCATCGATGTATACTTCGCTATGTGGCCTTGCACAACTCATTTCTGCCGTGGAATAACTGTTTATTCAACAATTTCATTGTGTTCCGGTATGAGAGAAAGGTGGATATGCCGGCTACAGTTATACAATAGGCGATTACCTTAGTCCGCAGTGGTAGCAACGCATTTGTAACCTCGAATAGGGCAAATACTAATGAGTACTAACTGGACGATTACTAATATTTACCAAGAGGACTAACTTACACCGACAGTCCTCACTCCCACGGTCATATCACTAACGAATACTAACAGCACTAACTAACACACTAATAGTCCCTCGAGCAGTTCTATTCGAGGTTTGTCACAGATCTCCCTGGGCGGCTGTGGATGGTGGGTCTACATGCCCATTTGCATGCTCTTAACATAAAAATATACACAAAATAAATAATACCACCAGTTACAGTCATGGGAGTAATTAGTGCATACAACCTTATTACTTCTTTGAAACAGTATATTTGCACAAACTGATAGAAAGATACTATGATAACGTATTGCGCAATATTATGTTGTAATATAATTACACAACAAATGAAAATCGTACAACACAAACAGTTAATAGACTAAAAGGATAAAGTTAGTAGCATTTCAGGGATATTACAAATGTAGACAAGAACCTATTGCAAACAAGTACTTAATTATTTTTAAGAAATTGAAGTTTGCCAGGCAAAAAGCGGCCCAGCTAGAGTAATAATAAAGTACATAGCACGTACCTATGTCATAGCATTGCAAAATATCAAATGAAGTACAGGATACCAAATTTTAAAAAGACTCCTGTTTATCTGAAGTATCAAAAAACGGTTATCACAATATTGTTTTTGCCTCGTATAAAAACCTGACAGTGATGAAGCCTCATTCAGTTAGTTGAGTTAGTCCAGCTTTGTCGCTCAATGCGAGCGAACGTATCATCAGAAACGCGATATAAGCTTTTACTCTAACTCTTTACTCGTTTCTTAATAATTGCATTGGATTGTTTACTACTATATATTACGTCTTATCAGTATTATAAATCAAACAGTATCATTAAATTTCGAATACAATCCCGAATATAATTATGACAAATTCCAAGGAAAATTCAGGTGTAGCGAAAAATGTTTATACCATTAGTGACTTGCCAGATGTGAAACACTCAAAGAAGAATGAGGAAGAAGATAAGGAAAGGTCAGTCTTAAATTTAAAACTATCGAAGTAAATTGGTAATGTGACTTTCTTCATGACTTGAAATAATTGCAAATCCATAATATTCACAAATTATTCATATTATTTAAAGATAAAATAAATCTAATTCGTATAACCTATGAACCTAAGACGTTCTCTTCTCATAAACAAGGTTACGTTAAATCGACATTAGGTAAATTGTATTTATAAAATAGTCAATTTAACTAGGTTACATCTATCTAATTTAACTGTAAATGTATTTTTATTGATAGAATTACAAAAATGTTCTCTGTACATAGACTACATACATAGACTAATAATTTATAGTAAGTATATCCGGCTCATTTCGTTCTCTATTTTGGCACCATTAAAATAATAAATTGGCACCCATGCAATAACCGACCGTGAACCGTAAAACCTTGACCATGATTCAAATGAGTAATGCTTCGACTTCGAAGCGGTCAATAAACTTTTAATCCCGTAAAAACCCTAAAAACATGAATTCAATTGAGCGAATTGAAATGTGTATTGCAATATTATCTAAACCCATAACTAGATATTGCGATTCAAAGTTATTGTCGAGTAGGTATAAATAAATATGTCACAAATAAAAATGTCATTATTTTATTGTAAGTAAAACACAAATATAATATAAGTTCTGAGTAAGTGCCATTACTGTATGGATTGGTAGTAGGTACTTACCAAGCGAGCTGTATATTTATAAGTCTTTTTCCTTTTCGCTATCTAAACAATAGGAGCAATGAATCAAAATCAGTTGCAGGTAATAAAAACCGTCCCTGCATTTATAGACGCAACGCAGGAAGCGGTCGCTTTACTGCGATTCGGTTGAGTTTCAGTTTGCTTCTTCCATCAACAAAAAGTTTACGAGTACAGCGCATTACCATTTTGCGACGCGTTATACAAACAACGAGACAATGTAATAAGTTCGCGAGTTTACAAAATACGGATTTCTATGTAACGACGACATGAATTTTCTCATAGGTGTGGTACAGTTACCACTACGTGGACATAGAAGCACGGGTATTACACTATACATAATAACATTAATCAACAAAAAATATCCTATTATTTTTGTCTTTTTGTCATGTGTTAAGAATAAAGTGTATTTACAGCGAAGGTCTCATCACCGCCAACAGTCCGCGAGAATCATCGAATAAGTTTTTAAAGCTGTTCCGTAGGTGAGACGAGTCCATTTTGCCTGGGATGTATTGGGTGATACATGGTGTATTGGGATGAAGATTATAATAATACACTGGTGGCTCTTGCAGGTTTTCGGGATTATGGATACTCTTCAAAATAGCTCACAAGACAGCAAATGCATGTAGCGCCAGCGTTACAATGTATCTTATAAGGCTTACGAGTATTTTCGCATGAAGGGCTGGTGTTAAGGAAATGCTTACTGGTACCTATGGTTTTTAAGTTAGAAAGTGTTTTGGAATGGTTTTTATGTGCGAGGTGAAAGGGTTATGGTATATTGCACTTAGTTAGACCCATAAGTATTGTTAGAACTTGCGGATTTCTAAGTTACCATCGATGTTCTATTAGTATATAATCAATATCCGTCTTATAATATAATATTACTAATATTTATTGATTTATAAAAGTAGTTATTTTTTAAGTTGTGTTAGTAAAAAGTATTCAAATGTAGATCTTAGTAGAGTTTACACAATGATATTTTAAGTATATTATAAGTATATTATTATTATTTTACAGTTATAATATCTTTTACTACTAAGTAAATAAAGAAAATATAATAATACACTTATTATGTCTTAAACTCAATCTGTATTTCGTAGAACTATTGTGGCAAAACGACTTATACCTACACACTTTTTTGCTAACCATTCTATGCTATTGATCCATGGTAGTAGTACCTTAGTAGGTAGTATAGGTGTGGCTTAAGGTGTCGCAGATCGCAACCATCAATTTATACATAGTCTTGATGACAAGAACATAAATTAATAACCAAACTTACTAAAACATGCTGACTTGGTTCTATAGGCAACAAATTAATGATGTTTTAAAAATCTCTACATCCATACTTTTGATCCGTTTCGCATGAAGGTCTGGTGTTAGTACCTATATTGATTTCTGGTACCCTTGGTTTTAATTAAGAAAGTGTTTAAAAGTGGGTTTTGGCATGGTTATTATGGGCGAGGTGACAGAGTTATGGTGTATTGTAGTTACAGCCATAAGTATTGTTAGAACTTGATGATTTCCAAGTTAAGTAAAAAGTTATTTTTTTAATAGTCTTTATAAAATTCATTTTAAACGTATTTAACTAAGTAGAATTTACACATTGATATTATATCTTTATACACATATTTACATTTCGTAGAACTATTTTGGTAAAACGTAGTACTACTTATTCACACTCCCAGGCCCAGCCTAACCATTCTATGGTATTGATCCATAGTATAGGTGTGGCTTAAGGGAGGCAACCACCAATTTTATTCATAGCCTTGATGACGTTTAACTTACTGAAATATGCTATCTTATTTCTATAGGCAATAAATTAATACATTTTTCAAAGTCTCTACATGCCTACTATTGAACCGTTATACAGATTTATATTACAAACGGTTGTATTTAATAATTCATTATAACCTTTGTTGATCAAAATATGAAAAATATGGACAAGTTTGTTACAAAAAACTTCAAGCTCGGCTCTATAATATGCTCCCCACCCACCTAGACAAGTGGCAAACACGCTAGTCGAATAGAATCGAATTGAATGTCGAATGTATAGAATATTGGGTACACAGTCACATCAAAACTTACTTAACACTTTTAGAGTATTTTAACCATGTCCAGTCGCCGTAGCTGAAATCGGTTAGGATATAATTATAATTAATATTACATTACCATTATATTCGAGTGGATCGCCCCGAAACGATTGCCACTTCTCTAGGGGGGCTAGTCTCAAATCCAGGCTGGTGCATCCGCTTATCAGCTAAGCCCACTTGACTCCGTACAAAAATGTACTGGGTATTCGGATTGTCGACGATTCTAAACTTACCGACCGGTATGACATAGGCTCTTTTCATGTCTGTAACGACTAAACAACGAAAGTTCAAGCACTTGAATTGTACTACGAGTAAATACCAGTCTTGAAAACATCACTTGTGGTTTTCCTAATGACTCTGTTAACGAAGATTTACTAAATTTGTATGACTGCTAGCACGTGACACCGCAACCTAAGCCATTTTCCTGTTTGTAAAAGCTAGATAGATTCCTTGAACAGTGCATAATTATCTTTATTTGCATTAGTACTAGTCACGGAGTAAAAGTGGAAGTATAATTTAGATAAGGAATAAAGGTAAAGTATATTTTGGGTAAATACAATAATGAGGAAAAGGTTCTATTTAATGCTTATATATGGTACGTAGCAAGCATGGTATGCGAGCTTTTTATTTATTTAATTATTATATTGCATGATCTAAAGCTATGTTACACGAAATAAAGGGAAGAGTCAGTTTAATAGTTTCAGGATTACAGGCAGTATTACAAATATAGGTACTCGTATTTACTAACCTTTCAATGTCCTATTTGTAACTCGCATCTTGTACTGTTTCAGAACCACTTCAGATGAGAAAAGCGAGGATATTCCCAGTGTACCATTTATCACATTAGTAAGTACCTACCGCTATTTTATATTTTTATAATATAATACAACGATTACGTTAAACTTAAATTAGTTTAATGTAACTATAGATAATCGTTGTATACTAAAATAAGTTATAGTTGTTACAAAAGTGCATTGTCTATTTTCAAACTTGGCTGACCCACTGCCGTAATCGTATGTCTTAATTAAACACGTCTAAGATGATACGTAAATGGAGCAAAGGTTATCAAATGGTGAATATAAAAGTCATTGCTGCGATCTTTACTTTATTTCCTTTATTCTTAATTTTTTTATGTCCAATTTATGAAAAGATCTACTATTTTAACATTTTAATTAACACATTATTTTTCTTTTGCAGTTTAGATTTGCTTCGACAAGGGATAAAATATATATTTTTATATCGGTTGTCGCCTCGTTAGCATGTGGACTGACTGTACCTATTTCTGTTGTATTGTTTTCCACTGTCCTGCAAAGCATGGTAGACTACGGGATATCGGTTGACAATGGCAAGCCAAATGACGAGGTCTTCATGCAAGCGGTTCTAAATTTCGCAGTGTACAGCTGTGTTCTAGCAGTTGTGACAATTTTTCTATCTTATATCGCTACAGCGCTTATCAATTTATCTGCATTTAATCAGGTAAGAAATAAAACTAATATTTCTACTATTATTTAAATTATTTCGTAAAAATGTATATTTGTTTTGATTAAGATTTTACTTGATGTACCTACCTATCAATTTTTTTTTATCATCACAGGTATATCGAATACGACAAGAATATTTTAAAGCGGCTTTAAACCAAGACTTTGAATATTTCGATACCAATCAAACCAGTGACGTAGCCACGAAAATGTCAGCGTAAGTTTATTTTTGATTACTTATACCCGTGAATAAAAACGCATTTATGCACAATATATATTACCTGTTTCAATGGTGAATCAAAAGAAACACGTATTTTTTTATTTCCCGTGCATAAAGTCGCGAGCATGCACTATTGAACTACTACAAGTAGGTAATACTACGATTTTGAAATATTCTATCTTGATTGTATATTATTTACTTATGTTATAAGTTCTATATTGTTCTGATTATTTTTAACAAGTAAATTATTTCTTGATCAATCAATGGGATGAAGTTTTAATAGCTAGATCACGGCTAGTATAAAAAGAAGGACTCCCCGCCGCTCAAGTTGAAACTGAAGCACCGTACGATCTATGTACGCAGTACGACCTACATCGTATGATCTATAAATTACGCAGAATTTGAGGGATGCCAGATGAATACAAAATTAAATGGCGGTCGTTCGGCACGCTATGACGTAAGTTTGCTGCGTGAGGCCGTACGAATAGGACGGCACAGTCAGGGTGCTTCACTTTCGATGTAGGTGACGCGGGGTGAGCTAGATATAAAATAAACGCTAACACACTCACACTCCCGCACT
>DWLO01003101.1:0-11445 GCA_018245335.1 Dalla quadristriga | reverse complement strand
GTCTCTTCGTCTTGTGAGTATCTGATCTATAAAATACCGTGGAAACACGGTATTGCTTTCGTAACCCTTCAGAGATAATTTAGTGTGTACGGTCCCTTGTTTATTTGTCTCTTGTCAAATAGCGTTGGTACCGCTGTGGTCATCCTCAGTAATGTCCACCGTTCCCCTCGCTGTCACTTGCAATCGAAGCGCGCGTGCGACGCGTCGGCGTGTCACGAGTGTCCGTGAGTGTCTGTGAGTGTCCGCGAGTGTCGGGTTGCATTCTTTGTGCGCGTGATCTTAGCCTTGCGAGTTTCAAGTGTCCACCTATTCCTTTGTTCAACGCCGCTGGTATTCCAAGATTATTGACTGTTAATTTTGTTATGTCATCTGATGTCCTTCGAGGAATGCCTTTGAATATTTATATAGTTTGTAATGTTATCGTCAAATTGTTCTTCTTTTTTTTGGGATGGACAGTTGCTGTTGGCCCTACTGGCCTTTACAGCGTCACCGAAGTTTTATGTAACTGCTCTACATTTTGTTTGTCTATGCACGGCCGGCAAAGGCTATCGCGGTATTCAGATTGGAACGACATGGATCCTGGATCTACGTAACTTCTAGCTTTGATAAACTTATATTTCCTCAGTTAGCTACCTAATAGTTTTGGTACGGTATTCTGTTTTTATGTTAGCGTGTTCTAATAAAAACATTCAGTGAAAAAAGGTGCATAGGCCATTGATTGGAGCTCTCTAGATTCGATTGCCGTGGAAGGTTTTATTATGAAAGGGATCGAGCCCAGCCTGCGAAAGTATTCGCAAAACATAGTATATAGTATTGTGAGATTTAAAAACCAAAGAACTCGCTGGCACTCCAGGCCGCGGTTACATTCAAAAAGAGCACTTGGGTGCGCTCAGAAATCTCAACATTTAGCGAATCGAGCCATCAGCGGGGCAATAGCCGCTCTCGCCGACCGAAACGTGGAAGTTAAACGCATTCCCGCTGCATATTCATAGTGAAGCGGAGTTTAAACAGAGGCCGCAATAAAGGCGAAGTTGGAACGGCGCGGACCACAATATTCCGCAGTATTTGACGTTCGGAGCGAGCAAACAGAGGGCTCGCGTTTCGTTATTTAACTTAAGTAAATTTCGATGTTCCCGCCGAGCCGCCACTGTTGATACTGAAGACTCCCACAGGCATTCCCGCTTCTATATCTGATTGCGATTCGTTTGTTTTACTTTTTACTGTTGCTAATGTTGGTAGTGTCGTTTGCACAGATCAAAGTAGGTCTCGTTTGTGTAATCCCATTAGAAGGGATCTTTGCCTAGGATTGAAAATGTTGTTGCACAGAGGCAACACTAGACATCCGGTGGGATTTTTCCCCGCTGGAGATAACCCGACGGCTGCGGCGGCCGGGCGCGACTCTCGGCGCTGGAAACAAAGACCTACATGCAACAATCGGGCGCTTCCATTGTGTTCGGTCACGATCGGTAATCTGTTGTCTGCCGCGAGCGGATGCGCGCATGCGGGTGCTCGAGCTGTTTAATGCGACCAATAAGATAATGGCCGTGATTCAAACAATGACGGCTGTCAAACCGCGGCCGATAGACGGACGTCGAGTGCTTGTCCCGCTGTTAAGATTGCAATCACTTCTTGCACTGCCACTTTCAATCTAGACATTCTTGACTTTTTGTACACTACCCGAAGGTTGACTGGTAGTGAATGCTTCTAGGATTAAGTTCGAATTAGTTTCTGTACTTTATTGTATGGTACTAAAGTTTTAATGAATAAAAACGAGTGCTGGCTGGCTGATTTTGCAAATAAAAAGTAGTTATATAGTCAGGAAAATTAAACCATTGTGTTACGAAATATTAAGTAAACTTTATCCTCATAGTACCGTGCGGCATGCCTCGAAACAAATATTAAATTTTTTCGTTCTTGAAATTTCTTCCATAATGAGAAGTGTAATATCTACTGAAAGAGTAATGAATTGTGATTATACCGTGATTGAACCACAAAACCTTTCAACAGATAGGAATCCGTATTATCCAATAATCCCACTTCACTTTTTTAATCGCCGATCGTCGTGGGATTTATAAACGCTTCCTGTTGGAGGCTGGCCGCAATAAAATCATCTGCCTTATTTTCCAATATCAGGTGAAAAAATTTAAAATTGTTGATGGTATCATCATAGACCGGCACTCGTATTTGAACGCAGCCATTCAGTGCGGCCAACATGTCAAAACAAATTTGCAAATGGAATGTTATTTGAATTGTGTCTTTTCTTTTCGGTATGAAAAAATCTTATGATTAGTTTCCCGCGCCGCGATTGTGTAATAACCGCGAAAATATTACCGATAAATAGGAACTTTTCGGTTAGGTTAATGCTTTCTTTGAAAATGGCGAACCATGAGCAATTCTTTGGAGATTATATTTTGTGAATGGAGTTTTTGCTATTTCATTGTGGCAAGGGATTAGCCGTCTAAGAGGATAATGCACCTGACGTATTATGGGGCAGGTACGAGCCATTGTGGCGGCGACCGCGTACGAAATTTGTAATGATAAGTGCATTACAGTTGCGATGTTTGCGCAGGACTGCCGCAGATAGATTTGTAGGATTTTTTTGCTAACTTCGTATCTCTTGGCTAATTTGTTAATCTTTCCTATACAGTGCGTTTCAACGAATATGATCCAAGATTCACGACATGACTAAATTAAAGAGGCACACATTCATAATACAAGGAACATGTTACAAGTCTTAATAATAAAATTATACCTTTATTACCAGAATGTAAATCATTAGAACTGAGGATGCGGGCAAACATTGCCATTGGTTGTAACCAGTAAGTAACTACATAGTAACATCCGCCCACAGTTCCAGCCCCTTCGCTTCGACCGTGAACTATACGCTCCCAAATATTTACACTACAATTCACATATTAATATTTGTTCAATACAAAAAGATTAACTCGCTTTAAACTCGCATCAGCAACGTAATAACATTTTTATTGGGCAAATATTTTGATAAGCTTAAAAAATATTTGCGTGTACCAAATTGTTAGTTTTTTTTCGCATAATACTCTCAATAATTATATAGAGCTACCTAAGCTACGTCTTTTTGGCTTCCTAAATGACTATCCCTAATGATATATCAATTGACTAGTCCTTTTATTAACCAGTTCTCATATGGTTCATTGAAGATCTCTTAGGCGGTCAGATAATATGATCAAACTACGCATATTGTAACAAGCACACAATACCATGAGATGATAAATGGAATCCGCTATCACCTGTAAAAACACCGCAGAATTCTCAGGAATACAGTATTCGGATCCATTTGTCGCTACATTCACTCACGTCCCGTTTATTAAATTTCAAATTCACAAATTTAGTTCTACATAAACAGAACCGAAATTTCAGTGAGTTAAACTCATCACAATAAGGCTTAGAATTGTGGCGATGGGTTTTTGTGAGTGCATTTGTAGGACAGTTTGTGGGTATTTTTTTGCTCGGAACGCATGATATTTTTATAAGTTACTAAATAAATGAGGAGCATTGATCGGCTGTCAATGGGATGAGGCCGTGTTTACTCAGCAGCGATCGCTGGCACAATGCCAGTGTCACGACAATCACCTAGCGCTGGGTACGCGTACAAAGCAGTAGGATGAGAATGGTCACACGCAGATTCTTAATGAATTTAAATTTACTTGATATCGCATAACGGTTATCTATGACTTTTTATTTATGATTTGGGCTCATGGTATTGCATAACATATTTATCGGGGCTTTAAAGGACTGATAACTGTCAAAGCTAAAGGTACCGTAAAATATTTTTTCGTTACATATAAAATAAAATTTAAAAACTGCACATTTAATATGAATATTACTGAAAGGATCAAGTGCTGTTTTTATGAACTCTATTTGATATAATTATAGGTTCACGTTTTCAGGGCTCCTTCATTATCTTTTGAAATTTGGTGACTTATAAGTATCAACAACTATATATTACGAACACTATATATTATATTGACTATAGATACAAATTTTAAGTACTTACTTAAAAATAAATAAACCTCAACAACTAAACAAGCATTGTTCCATGACATCTGTCAATATAATTTCCAACACGTTAGCGAACATAAGAAATAAATCGTAGACTCACGCTTGGAAGAAATCACTGCACCAAATGAAGAGCTAAACAAATAACAGAGCAGTCTTTATTTATAATAATTGTGGCCGAATACCGCACAGTCATCGTTCGCAGGAATGGAACACCTATGAACGTGGGCAGGCGTGCCAGCCACCTGCTACAGCATTATCACCTCTATGCAGTATAGCTAACAATCAATACAGATCGACTTAAGACCTTACGACAGTGTGACCTGAATGTCTTCGTTATTGGCGCCAAAATTGACTTGTATTGTCAAGATGACAGCCGGCTGGGTGGCCACCAAATTATAGTTTAGTAAAATGATTTTTTTTCCGCACCGTTCGACAGATATCACAGGTGCCCATGATAATTACATAATTTCCCCCTTGAATCTTGATCATTATGGTTTTTATCTTTCTTAGTTAAGCTTAAAAACTGTTTTATTGGTGACAATTACCGATACGGGTATTTCAGTAGTTAAGTGCGACCTAAGTACACGAATAGAAAAACATCACGCTCGGCCACCGAGTGGGTGTAAAGTTCTCGAACACGCTCTAAAGGCCCTCAGACACACCCGAAATGTCGCATCACTCGACGAGAAACAACAGTCATTTAGAAGTAAAACAAATAATTGAATGGCGCTCTCGGTTGAAGAGTGCGTGCAAGGAAACACGGGGCATTATGCACAAGGAGATTGAAAAGAAAGTACTCGACACGAGAGCGTCCAAGCCTCGTCGGAGAGCAATAAGCGACGCCCGCCGACGGGGCCCGTTCATTAACTCTCACCCACCTAGCCGGCTAGCCCATAAATAACTAGCGACGTCGTTCCTTTGCGACGGACGAAAGCGCGCGTCACGTCTGCCGACGTTCCCACAACGAACAGGTCCGTCCACACCTCGAGAGTAAACATCGAAAAATAACAAATAAGACCCGATAAGTCCTCGAGCTGAGTGGACACTACGGCGCGTTTCGTAGTAGCCATGTAACTATTCTACTTTGTTATCATAACGGATCTCGGCCTCGGTATCGGAACGAGACATCGACAAAATGGCGGGTATTTATGCACGAGCGAGCGTTTTCATAACGGAACGGCGAGAAACTCTGCTTGGGGGAGGGGCACACATCCATTTCAAAGAATAAACACGGAGGAAACTCTCTCGATGTATAAATAATAAATAAAGAGTATATTTTGCTGCGTTTCGAGCGTGCGTAGACAAAGGCTGCCCGCTCCGTGGGGCAAACAGCGCATGAGCTGTGTTTATTCTTTCGTCATTAAGGTGGAGTGTTGACTGTGCCGTAGCGTGCCCTAGCGCTAATTTCAGGGAGGTCAGGCGCGGACAGCTTCGCTGTTGACATTCATCGCGGAGAGACGGGGTTACACGTCCAGCCCGCTACTTTTGTGTCACTAGATTCATGAATCCGGGAGATATTTTGTCAAAAAATCTGGACAGCTATCAAAGTTTATTAAATGTATAGGTACTAATGTTCATTACGTCCAAATTACATGTGCCTACTAAATGCTTATATTTCCTTGTTTCCAATAACTCGGTGTGACGTATATCTAATTGCCTGTTTTCTATTGAATGCAGAACTTATAAAATAATATTTCATAATAACTTATAACTGCCTATTGCGTTCAGTCTACTTCCATATTTTTATGAACACTAATTAGGTTTGATTTCCACTTTTTTTTCTCTTGTAAGTAATTATTCAAAACATTTCAATGGCAATATACTACGGTATTATTTCATACTCATTAAAATTCCACGTTTAAGTTCTAATTGAAGTTAAATGCGGACAATTTATTTACATACTTTGGAGGAATTTTGTTAAGCGAATATGTATCCAAGCCATAAGCCTTATTAAGAGCGCGGTTCGCGCCGGACGCTCTATTCATTTCATAATGTGTTTGCGACTCGCCGCCATCTTCTATTACGCCGGAGTGTTGGTACTTGTTATAGCAACGTTCAATTTTAGATTTACTTTTTAGTCTATGTTGCTAATTTTGTTTTTTTTTTAAATTTAATCTCCTACATCACCGAGTACCGACCCATGGCTGTTGATGATACTTCTCAGATTGAGAAGGTTAGGACCAGCACGTTCTAACATTTTCAGTTATTGTAATTTAACTCGGCATTTTTTTCTATCAAAAAACAGGTTTAAAAAAGTAGGTTAGAAAAGTAAAATATGTCTAAGATTGTCAGGAAGTTACTTAGGCACATTATTCTCTAAAGTTTAAGTAGGTACTTACCCTTGAGTAAGTCTAGGTAGGTAACCTAGACTTTTACAATAATTGAAAATGTTACAACGAGCGAGCGAGAGCGAATTTAAAGTCTTTATTCTTCTTCCTTTATCTTGCTTTTTTGTCATGACATCATCTACTACAATATGATGTGTCATGTGACCATGTTATTCTCAGGATTAGGTAATAATGAATAGCAAGCAATTCATCTGTGATCTATTTGAAATAATGCTGTGGTTTTGTTAATCAAAGTGATGTCTATACAAAATGGGTGTCTTACTAGATATTGATTTAGCGATTTTGTTGCAGGTCAAAATATGGTTTCAAAACCATCGCTACAAGTGTAAGCGACAGGCCAAGGAGAAGGCGATGGCGGAACAGAATCAGCACAATCAGGTAATTCCACTATACCACTATAGAGAAGATAATTATAGCCTAGTGGTTAGTACTTTGTTCTACTCGGGGAGTCCGGGATTCAAATCCCAGGCACGCAAGCACCTATGACTTTTCTAAGTTATGTGCGGTTCAGATAATTGAATATCATCTGCATTCCGTGAAGGAAAGTGCCTGAGAGTTCTCCATAATGTTCTCAAAGGCATGTGAAGTCTGCCAATCCACACGGACACACAATTACGGAGGACTGTGGAGTTTTAAAATGACAGTGATGCAACTATTTCAAGTAGATACGTAAATGGTGAGATGGATATAATGAGCGCGCGCTCGAAAATACTCAACGTAAGCACCAAACATAATTTTCCTTTTTGACAAAACTATTTGACAAATTAAGAAAAATATTTTGGATTTAAAAAAAAAAAATCTTGATTTGTTTTAATAATAATTCCGTGAACGAATTCTTATACATATAATAATGCCACAGAATATAGAAAATAATTAGTCTATTTTATAAAAAAAAATATCGAGAAAATTTCAAGTTAGCACGTTTTCTTTCTTGGAAACTTAGTTCATATAGTCAAGAAACATAATATGTTCAAAATATGGTTCATAAGCCTATTAAGGAAAGACAATATGCGTGTAGTTTAATTTGGGTAAAATATTTTTTTTTCGAATATTTATCGTTCAGACATTCAATTTTAGCCATTATTTTCTTGTCGTATTCCTTTTCAGTGGCAAAAATTAAAAAATTGATTGTTCAATATTGGCGATCGAAATTTAAAATTGCAATAGATACACAACGCTATGTTTAAATCAGAATGTGACGTCATCGGCGATGTGAAGGTGTAAACGTTTATATGGTGTGTGTAGTGTTTGAGTTACGATTTTGGGGTCTTATGACGTCATTCTAACCGCGCTAAAATGGCGGTTCAAACAGCTCAAATTTATTCACGGTTTTTAATTATTTTTTTTAGTTAATTTTAAAACATTTCCAAGTTTTTTGTTATTTTTTACCTTTCTTTAACAGTGTAAAAAGTGATTAAAAAATATTAAAAATCATGTATATACCATTGGTGGAATTGAAAACGCACGAACACCGTCGTATCATCGATGATTTGACAAAGGAGCACGATTTTGCAGCTGCACAATGCAAACAACAATCTTATAGTAACGATGCGTGCATAATAATAAATAAATGCGGTTTACCTACGAGTACATAGGTACGTGACATTGCGTTTTAAGCTAGACTTCTGAAGAGTTCATACTCTACTACAGATTCATATTCATATATGTAGTAACGAGTTTGGTTAAGAAAGCTGGCTACTAATGACGGTAAAGCGGTGAAGAGAGAGACGTCAATGATTGGAAAAGGAATCGAATGAAATATGAAATTTATTTATTTATTACTAAAAAAGTTAAGATGGCGGGAATATTTAGAAGGGGGCGGTCGTGTTTGTTTTGTCTGGCTTGTGGTTGATAGTTTTTAGTTTTTAGTAGTTATAGTGCGGTTGGATAGGTGTGTTGTTGCGGTTTTTCTTTTTGATATTGTGAATAGGTTTGTTCTTCTTCTTTCGGGTTGCTTGCTGAGGGAGGATATGTTTGCATTGTTGGAGGGAAGGGCTACAGCAGTGCGCTGGTCTGATTGCGCTGCAATAACTGATGATTGTTAGATGTAGGGCGGGCGGAGGAAACGTGACCGCCCTTTATTGGAGTTTCCCCGCGCTCCTTGCAAATTAAATTAATTTAATTTCGTTGCAATATTCATTTCTCATACTTGACACTGGCAAATGCACAAGAAGTGCGACGCCATATAAAAAAAAACTTTGTTACACCAATGAAAAACTATAAAGCTAAATTTAATCAACATCAATCCGCAAGAAATACCACTAAAACCACAAAAACTATACTTAATGGTATAAAAGGTGTAGAGTCTACTCTACAATACAACTATAAAACTTTCGATAAAGTCAGTTGGAAGTCAGTGTGTCAGTTAAAATGTAGACTACAGTTTGAATCTGAAACACTTATCAGCCATAGCTCCTATTCCGATGCTCATGAATAGTATCGAAGACTGTATTTACTTCAAGTAATTTAAGAGCTGTAGCAAACGGTAAATCAGAATTTGAACCTTCTCTTAAGCTGTATAAAACTCCAAAGCTTTGTTTTTTGCGTATAATGTGAAAGAAATCAATGCAGATAATTCTGTTGGAGAGTTTTTCATAGTGGAAGTAGTGTTTAATTAGTGAGTTATCGATCTCTAATCAGTTTTGCGATAGAACCGCCTTAGCTACAGTGTATGGCCCCATGTACCAAAGACACTTGTGGTATACTATAAAGAGTTAATCTATCCATCTACCGAACAACACTGATAATGTTATTATTTTATTTTTACATCTAAATTTTTGTAACAATCAAACTAAATGTAGTCTTAGTTATAGGCTACCACAGCATGCATCGAGCTCGAGCGGAGTACAATTTATTTTGCGAAATTATTAATTAAAATTCTAGAAAACTTAAGCTTTTAATAACAATAAAGTGTATAAGATAGAAAATGAAAACAAAATTTTACAAGAAAGTGATAAAAAAAAAATTTTTTCCTTACCGTAATTTGAGTAACAATTTTTTTAATTTACGAATATTAATTTACCACTAGCAAAGACTTTTTATAGTTTAATAGTAATACTCATCAAAATTTCTTTGAACTATAGTTATACATAGTTAATAGTAGATACATTATTATAATGTTATTATTAAGCTCATTTTATGTTCAGTATTCATTGATTCAAATATAATTAATTTCTTTCGTCTTTCTATCTTATTTTTCTTTATTTCTATCTATTACAAAAGTAAAAATATTGTAGATACGTGTCTAACACGTCACCATTTCTCACCGACTCGAATGCCGAAGCTCAAGCGAGCGGAAGCGCGATTCCGGCAATTCATCAAGATTTGATTTGTGCGTACTTAGTTTATTATAATAGCAGGTAATGAATAATGAATATTTAAAGCCGCGAGCGATAAAATCATTCGCTGACAGCGCACCGGGCCCCTGTTTGCCAAGGCGATAGACTTTGCCCACTTGATGGCAATCTCCCGCTGCGAGCGCAACTTAAAGGCCTGTTCAGACATAAGCGGTTTTCGCTGCCGCTGCGGGTACCGAAAAATATCGTATCCATCTATATTTACCTATATACAAGGTGCACCTATATACAGGAAAAACATCGTGAGGAAACCTGCATGTCTGGGAGTTCTCCGTAATGTTCTCAAAGGCGTGTGAAGTCTGCCAATCCGCACTTGGCCAGCGTGGCGGACTATGGCCTAACCCTTCTCACCTTGAGAGGAGACCCGTAGTCAGTAATGGGCAATTGCAAGTGCAATGCAACACCTATGTACAAGGTGCACCCTACCATTTTTGTCTCGTTCTGTCGTTGCCGTTTCTGTATTTCTACCCAAAGGTTGTCTGGAAGTAAATTCTATTAACTATTAATTTATTTTTTTACTGTATTTCTCTTTTTTTAAGGCACAATAAAGAATATTTGTATTGTATTGTATCGTGCGATGTTGCGCCCGGTATTTGTATGAATTGCCGCGCTGCACGGTGATTCGCCCCCATACAAAAGGTCGGACATAGAACACTAAAAAATTCAAGGTCCTAATTTTACAAAACTTAATACACCACTGGATTACTATATCAAAGAGCAACAAATATTAATAGAATGTCTTTTGAGACTGGACTTATAGTTTAGGAGTAAGGTAAGGTAAGCGATATTTTTTCGCTTGCTTAGCTCAATTTCATAAATGAATTTCTTCATGTCATGGATCTAAATTCTGTACTTAGCGGGTGAGTCAAGTAAGGCTAATAAAGTAATGCTTCCTCTAAAGTGTGGTCTTATTCATTGACGACGAAGAAGGTGAGACGAGTGATGGCACTTTTCGCACAAATACCGGGCGGAGTATCGCGCGATATTTTACGCTACCCAAGCGAATCTCGCGTGTATTTGAACAGGCCTTTATACTTTAAACTTTATACGGGCCCCGCAGCGCCGCGAATCTGGCAACCCCACGGCAATTACGATTATATTTCTCCGGTTTCCGCGTAGGGGACAGGGTTAGCATGCCGTGGTTTCCTTTTGTTTGGTGTGCATGCTTTTTATTTTTTAATGAAGTTTGTCAAGTTATATTTAGGTCTGACATTGTGTCAGTGTCCTGCAGTGCACGGCTCTTCTTACAACTGAGGTCTACGCCACTTTGAAGCGTCTAGTGCGGATTGGTCAAGGGCTTAGATAGATAGATGAACTCTTTATTGTACACCAAAATGAAAACAATACATACATAGTAAAAAACTTAGAAAGTGCAAAAGGCGGTCTCATCGCTAAACAGCGATTTCATCCACTCAATCTTGTGGTGAGGAGTCAAAGAAAATTGCTTTATAATGGTAGGGTACACAGGAAATAAAAGTACGTAGTTCACTATTATAGTCTGCACGACAAATGTGTATCAGTCAGCCATCTGTTTTTTTATGGTTATAAGATAGCAAACGAGCATGCAGCTCCACCCATCTGTGACAAATCTCGAATGGGACCATAAAAGGAACTGGAGGTCCAGAACTGTTAGTCCAGGAATGTTAGTTGGTCAGTATTCGTTAGTAATAAGGACTATGGGGAAAGGACTGTTAGCGACTGTA
>DWLO01003100.1:0-11447 GCA_018245335.1 Dalla quadristriga | reverse complement strand
GACCACCTTAGTCCTCAAGGGTAGCAACGCACCTGTGACCAGCTTCGAACAGGACTATTACTAACACTGACTAATAGAACTTACAGTCGCTAACAGTCCTCTCCCCATAGTCCTTATTACTAACGAATACTGACCAACTAACATTCGTGGACTAACACCTCCAGTTCCTTTTACGTTCCTATTCGAGGTTTGTTACAGATGTAATGGGCGTCAGCGGATGGGTGGAGCTGCATGCTCGTTTGCTATCCTACAACCATAAAAAAAAAAAAAAAAAACTGTTGATCGACTCGCACGGAAACCGTATTGCGTTGTTAAGAAAATGTTATATTTTTCTAAGTAGGCCGTCAGTCGTCTATTCATAACCTGTTCTAGAATCTGCGTATTTTCTGGTAGGATGGAGATTGGCCTATAGCTCTCCCAAACCTGCACATTTATTATATGGTTATAAGCAGGACAGCTGTAAACGTCGTTATCAAAAGTTCATAAGTCCATAATTATATTCATGAGTGTAAGCAGTAAGTCTTAGTTTACACCAATGAATCTATGATATTATGCATGTCGTACATAATCCGATAAGAGAAGCGTGTAATTAATTCTCTAAGAGAATACTAATACGTGCAACCAGGTACAGCAAAGCCATTGGATGGTTTTGATTTCATAGGTTGTTTCATAGGAACGCTACTTATAATGCAAAATTGGTCAAATATAAGTCTTCTGTAACAAGTGAAAGTTACAAATGTAAGCTTCTTGAGCGCTTTTTTGCTTCGGAGGGCACGTTAAACCGTCGGTCACGGTTGTTATCAACAAGTCACAAGTTGCTATCGACAAGATAACAGTCGCTAAGCCTTGTCGGAAGCCTTCGCATGGCCTGAAAATTTCCGTCACTTGAGTTGGCCACTAACCCCTACACCAATCCGCATTGACGTAGCGTGGTGGAGTATGTTCCTGGCCTCCACGGTTGTGAGGAAAAACCCGCACCCTGCAGTGGGCCACTGTGGCTGCAGCCAACAACCGCTCGCTTATAGTGTCGCAAGAAATTGATCTACCTGATAATGGGTCCACATATTCTTGAAAATTGCCACTTGATGACCGTGTCGCCAAGACGCGATGGGCAATAGGAAGTGAGGGATGAGGATACTCAAGAATATGATGTTGTAAATGACTTCATCAAAACGCTTATTCGAGTTTTGCTGGAAATTCGCTAGCCGCTCCCGACCCACTGGAAGGAAATGGAGAACATGACTTATGGTTTAAGTGATGATCCAGACTAAACTAAGCCAACTAGATTTGTTTTGTTAAAGGCATTTAATGCAATTACTGACAAATAAAACAGGACTTTCTAAATCTAAAGCTCTAGCTAAAATTAAAGAGACTAAAGACCAACCAAACAACTTTCTATGGTTTTATACAAAGGAGACATTGCACTCGGCTCCGGCCGCGTAAAATGCGTTGTTCCATACAAACTTTCATATCATAGTTCACCACCTTAGGGGTGGAATTTCTAGAAATGTTTTCTTAGTGGAGCTCTAAGTTATGGTAATAATATACAAAATCTCAAGTCCTTCAGCGGTCAGCTTGAGGACATGTGAGGCAGTCAGTTTCTTTTTGGGACTCACCACTTCAATATTTACCATTTCTTTTTAATTGTTGGTCTTTTCGTGAATAAACATTATGAGACAACCGCACGCCTGAGATTTTTCAATAATGTTCCCGAAGGCGTCTCAAACCTGCTAACATGGCCAGCGTGGTAATCTATTTGCTTTTCTTTTTATGTATTTGGTAATCCAACAGCGTTACCTACAGTACATTTTACGTCCTATTGTTACAATACTATGGCCAAAAACGGATTTCACAGGAAATAATTTTACATGATAATGAACATTGTGCTACAAACAACAAATTGCGGTATAATTTCCACGGTCCCTCACGAAACGGTGCGCACAATCTTTTTTGCCGTGCACGCGTATATTGTAGGATGAGCTTCCGTACGTTTTCTCAGTGTACTATGGCGTGTACATGGAGGTCTCATAAAAAGGAGCAAAAAGAGCTCTTTTTCAAGGCCGGTGATGAATTGGCGACTCCTCTGGTGTTGCGAGTATCCATAAGCGACGGTGACCACTTACCATCAGGTCCATCTGCTTATTCGTTAGGCTAAAAATCTATTTCAAAAAATGTGTGCGTGTGCAGACGTGGGTGTGTTTATGTGTGAGTACATTTTGTTGTATGTCCCTCAGCCCTCTGCATCCCAAGAGGAGATAATAATATGTGCTCATTTTTCTGAGCTAAGTAGAAATCATTATTTATATATTTATTGACGCTTTATTGCATTTGTACAATGGGCGGACTTATTGCATAATGGCATCCTCTACCAGTCAACCCTTGCGCTGGTGAGAAAGAGAATTATATGTTTTGGAACGAATTGGACTTGCCTCTTATAACAATAATGCATTCAAGGCTCCATACAAAGTACGCCCACAAAGTCGCCTTTGAAATCCAATTGAAAGTTGTACGTTCGGTAGTTTGAGCTCCTGTAATTAAAAAAGCCTATATTTATATGGCGCGGATCAATCGGCCTCAAATAATTGGAGCGTACTCGACCACGCTGCTCTAGTGCGGATTCATGGAAGCGAGAATAATAAGCCTACAAATTTATTGGTTTTTAAAGTGGAACTTCTTTTTCCACGGTATGGGGAAAATATTGTAGGACACGTTACGGAAATGGTGATTACGGTAGTGACGTCATCGATGATCATTAGTATATCGGGACTGTCTTTTATTAACCATGTCTGATGGAGCGATCGGTGTCATGATACAAGGAGCGCAGGAGGAAATAAAAAGGAATAAAATAAGAAAACTGTGGCTTAGATTGATTGTCTGAACGATAAATATTCGAAAAAAAAATTATCCAAATTTAAACTACACGCTTTTCTTTGAATTTCAATTTGACTGCCTCGATTATACCATATCTACTTCTTTTCTCTCATAATATCGTTGCTATCGATAAACCAAATGGCTTGGTAGCTCATCAGGTATCCAGTGAATTTTCTTAACCCACCCTGAACAAAACCACAGTTGGTGTGTTTATAACGTTTACAGATGCGTTGCTACTCTCGAGGAATAGTCCTTGGTCGACTTGTTTGATTCACCTTTTTGACCCAAACGCAATAAAATATCCGTTGTATATTTAAAACACTGGTGATACCTTCCGACACCGCATGCAGTCTGTTCCACCTGTGAGAATACCAAAAAATCCAGTGATAAACGTGACATGTAAATTAAAATTAGCATAATTTAAACATCACTCACTTTTAGGTACTCTCATAATGGGCATGACCCCTGTAATTTGGAATAGCACCAACAAACTCTTTGTCGTAATGTAGAAACTGTCGTGTTTGTCCAGCAGAGCGCCATCCTGGTCCGTTATTTGAGGATCGTGCACTTCTTGGGATTGATGACCTACAAAATGGAATTATTATGAAACAGAAATGAGCTGATTATTGTCCTGATAGCCGGTACGAATATCTTGATAATGGTTCCAGTGATTAGTTATAGTCTTAATTTACATACTTAGCAGCAGAAAATATCGCTGATAAAAAAAATCAATATTAATCTAACTAAAGCAAATCCAATCAATTTATTGCAAATACTTTTGGACAATGCAATACCTGTCCTGGAAACCATTATAGGTGTTTATGTTAGGCATGCATAAAAAGTTAAGATGCATGCACAAAAATGTGGACTAGAAGATAGATCACAAAATTAAATAACCTATAGTTACACCTAATTATTAACAATCGTAATATTCATTTGATACTTGGTCAACAATTTACTCTTTGTAAATGAGAAATAACGTTTTGATAAGAAATAACGTTGGGTTGTTGAAATTGTTGCAATTTAAATTGCCATCGCTTACTTTTCTTCCTCGTGGGATTTGCTGGTTCAGTTTGCGAGGACAAAGAAAGATCAAATAAAGCTTTGTCTCTTTAAAAGGATGGCAGCTAAAAACGCACATTGCATCAGAGAGACGTGCTGGAGAAAACTGTGTTCCAGTCTGCGCCATGCTCGGAGCGTAATCGTATGACGTGCAAAGTGTTTTTATTAATTGTTGTTATTTTATGTGTCTGTGTTATACGGTATCCCAACATAGGTTGAGTGAGTTTCAATTACAATCAGACTGCGAAGCGTAAACCGATGGGAATAATTATATCTTTTAAAAAAATGGGTTTTACTTTTCTTGCTTTCGTTACAAGGTACGAGTATATCATAAAAAACAGGTAAATGAAAGATCAAATAACAGCGAGATATCAGCGTTGCAAAAAATGCTTTGTTAGTTTCATACAGTAGGTACAATGTACATATATAGTATCTATTGTTTGATATGGTTTGTTTAAATTTTTCCTATGATGTACTACTATGTTTTTGCAGTATTAATGTAAATAAAGTATTTTTTATCCTTTTATAAAATTCAATTCTAATATACTTATTAAAATAAGATTCATAACAGTTACGTATAGATAAATGAGTTTTCTTTGGAATGCTTCAACTTATCAGTATATTTCCGGTAAAATATTAGCGAATAATTATCTGCAAAAATAAGTTATGAACACGACAATTTCGAAAATATTGACAGTGTCAAATATTATATGCGTATTATCAAATGAAATCTACAGGGGCTATAGAGACTCAGACGCTAATTTACTTGGAGTTAAAATAAAGTTTTTACTACTTCGTCTGCTCTTCAGACGAAGTAGTAAAAGGATAATACTGAATCTTCACGATAGTGAAATCCTTACGCTTCGCTTATATACCTACCAGAGTCACCGTACTCAACTATACTAAAATAGTAATGACCGAATCGGGAATATAAAACCTAGCTAAAGCAATTCGGTCTATTGAAGAAAATATTGAACAACAATAAAACATAGCAAGGAGTATTTAAGTATCACTTGCTCTAATAGTAAAGGAAAACTTCGTGTGGAAATCCTACATGCCTGAGAGTTATAAGTGCCTGAGAGTTACCTAAATTCTAAACATGACTGTTCAGTAGTGGACCAGTGATGGCTTAATGACATAAAATAGTTAAACATAATAACATTATGGTGTTACCAGAATATTGTAAGAACCGATACATGACAATAAACCGATATGATCTGATCTAGATTTTAATTATAGATTATGGTATTATATTAGATCTGAATGATCTACCTTCTGAACTGCTCATAAAAAAGCAAACTAAATTCATTAAATTTTTGCGATGTAATTAGTAAAAACTAATTCATATTGATTTGGTAGGCTATGTTTAGCTATTTTCATAAAAACAAAGAAAGGAGCGCACTTAGACGTTTCATCGCCCACAATTGACGCTATTATCGCTGTATCATCGTGAACCGTTCACAATATACCGGCAGATCATAATCCCCCCTAGTTTGTTATTTATACTTGAAGATTCTTACTATATTCCGGTGGATACTAAAAGTGTTAATCATACCATTTCCCTCGATGTTTTCGAATACATCGCGTTTCCTTGTCACTGCATTTTGATTTGGATTGTAAATTCTGAATCCATCATTACTTGCTTCCATGGTCGAAGTATTGTTTTAAGATTTGAATTCACTTTGCGAAGTTGGAAGAAAGGATTCAGACAGCGTTCACGTCGAATGAGCGAACGCCGCAGTTCTGAAAGCTCGAGTAACAAAATACGACATAATCAATCATATACCCGCCTTAGCTTACTTCGTTATGCGCGTTTGTCAATCGATAGTAATGGAGTCGAAATCGACAAACAAAAATTGAAAAATATAAAAAATAATACACTAAAAATTTGACCTGAAATGACAGGCAATGTTAAGTTATATTCTTTACCACATAACAATATGATTTTTGGGAGCTAATTAATAAGGTATCGTTGCTACTAATTAATAAATCGTGTTTAGAAAAAAAAAACTGGACTTCTTTTTTTTAAATTGAAGCTCAACGAACAAGCAGACTCGCCACCTGGTGGTAAGTGGTCACCGTCGCCTATGAACACTAGCAACTCCAGAGGAGTCGCCAATGCATCTCTGGCCCTGATGGAGTGTTCTTTTTGCGCCTTTTTGGAAGAACACCATGTCATAGTCCACTGAAGATACCTCAGTTTATCCTCTCAATCAAAAAAATAGTTCACCACTGAGAAGGCTGATACTCATCGGCAGTAGTGGCCACCTAAGTATGTAAGTAAGTGGCCTAAGTAAGTAAGCAAACGGTAATGTGGCGTAAGGACGTCTTTGTTATTCTTATAATATAAAAATACCGTTGATAATTTTCTCGAAATGATTATATAGAACGTATTATTCATGAAATGATTTACGAGTTTTTAAAGAAGTACGGATATTATGTAATCTCCGTGCTAATAAAGACCGTCGGTTACCTGGCTTACCGTACCTATAAAAGGAAAAGGGATCACCTTTTTCTTTTTACTTCATACCCTTGTTATAATAAGGGCTTTCAATTCCCCTCTTTTATATTTATTAGTGTATTTTATTGTTAATGTTACACAAATATTAAAAAATAAATATTTATTTAGTGCTTATACTTTAAATAAAAACTTATATGTGTCAAATAATGCTACGCAATGAACTGTATGTCTGTACTTATACGCTCAATAAAAGATTTACGTCTCTCATAGAAGTTAATTAAACGACAGATAAATAAATAGTTTTTACAGAGGCTATATTTTTCATTAATAATATTTACTAAATCAAAGATCTTTATTTGCAATTTAAAAAATCTATCGACATTATACCCTGTTTTTATATACTTTTGTAATATATAATTTCAAGGACAACATGCGTAAAAATATTTTCATAGATTGACTACGGTGAAAACTTTACCGTCTCTATCAAACTCTACCGTTTAAAGTGAGTGCACCCTGGTCAATCGGAAATAATGACAATGGGCTGTATGCACGTATTTTTTTAAAATATTTATATCACTGTTTACATCGTTATAGAATAATAAAAAATATAAGTAATGATCGAAATGTTTAATTTAATTAAAAAATATATTTAAAATTTGGAGTAAATTTGAGCTGTTTAATCATCAGAATCGTAACCCAAATACTACACACACCATAAAAACGTCTACACCTTGACATGGTCGATGACGTCACATTTCGATTTAAGCAATGGCGTTGCGTTTCGCCATTTTAAATTTCGATCGACTACTTTATTCACTTCATTTTTTAATTTTTGTCAGAAAAAAGGAATAGAATAAGAAAATAACGGCAGAACGATAAAAATTCTCAAAAAAAAAATGTAACACATTTAAACTATACACCCTATATATAGCCGAGTGGTTAAGACTTCGGCATCCTACTCGGTGATTCCGGGATTTAAATCCCAGGCATAACTTGTCTGTACGCCTGTTTTAATCAATTTATATGAAATATAATAAACGTGCACAATAGATACTCCATAGACGTCTCTATCCACCGTCACCTTCCGAGACGCCCACACTGATGACGTCACAGAGTTGCCCCTGCCAGTTAATTCATATTTCACACTAATGGCAAGTTTCACAAACACTTAACGAGCGGCTAAGTGAGATGTTAGTATCGCCCTGTGCACCAGGCTTAAAATATTCATAAACAAATTCAAATAGACGCTTATGCCCCCTCGTTATATTGCGCCGTGACCTGGGTCATTTCACAGACAAATAGCGACTACGATTCATTTACAACTTATTGATTAGCGCAGGTCTAGATAAGTCCTGGCACATCTTCCTAACGGTTCCTTCGAAGCAGTGCGTGGTCGTAACGGTAGCTAAGGAGCATGCAGCCTCACCAACCACTGCCGCCCATAGACTGTTAGTAAGTTACATAATCCTGTTAGTATTAGGTGTTAATAGGAATATTAGTTGGTAAGCGTTCGTTAGTTAGGACTGTGCAAGTTGGGTCTGTTAGAGTAAGTCAGTCCTGTTAGTAAATCTTAGTAGTCATCAGTTAGTAATTGTCCTATTTGAAGCTGGTGACAGATACGTTGCTACCCCTGAGGATCGCCTCAGTATAAGTGTACGCAGTCACACCTTTGCGACCGGAACACAATCATTCCACGGGAGAAAGTAAGGATAGATAAGGAGGAATTAAGAAAGTCATCATCATCATCACAACCCATCATCGGCCCACTACTGATCATGGGTCTCCTCTCAAGATGAGAAGGGTTAGGCCATAGTCCGCCACGCTGGCTAAGTGCAGATTGGCAGACTTCACACGCCCTTGAGAACATTATGGAGAACTCTCAGGCATACAGGTTTCCTCACGATGTTGGCCCTCACCGAAAGCAGATGATATTCAATTACTTAAAGCGCACATAACTTAGAAAAGTTATCTATAGAGCTGTGTAGAGGTGCGTAGAGGTCCCTGGTATTTGAACCCCGGACCCCCGAGTAGGAGGCGGAAGTCTTGACCACTAGGCTATCATCGCCTTTTAAGTAAGAAAGTATGTAAGTAGTAGCTAATCATCACTTACTACTGCCGTCCATGGATCTAGTGTAGAATAAAAGAGATTAAGTAAAAAAATTTACATTGGGACATCAAAACATGTTGCAACAAAAGAACAAAGTTTTATTCTATTTTTCACAAGTATTCACACTTTAGCGCTTATGACGTTGCAGCACGGGTTTACAGCTATAAATTCACTATCCGCGCCGTATAATGGCAACACTGAAACTTTAAGCGAAAGCTACCCCTACTCCTTAAATATTAATATACAAGTTGAGACTGCGATCCGCGATCCCGCGATCCCGCGGTCCCGCGGTCCCGCGAGTGTTACAAAGTGGCGTACGCTGTACCTTTTTATTTCCTGTACATTTCTCGTACGCTCCAACAGCAGAGTTTATAGCGAATAGCTTTCCCAAAACAGAGTTGCATCTATTAACAGTGTTGTTGTTTTCATTTCATTTTGTTGTTTCATTATCCTTACTAAGATCGACTTCATTTTCCCATAGATTTAGTTTATGGTACGAGTAGATGTATAGGCCAAAACTCTAGTCTGTATGTCTATGTGATAATGTTTCAGTTGACAGGATAGAGCTAGTGGATTTTCTTCTTCTTACTGGTGGATTTTCGGCCAAGCGCTTACGTGCCTTGCGCCTTGTCGAGAAGCCTTATGACGGCTTATAAAAGTTTCCAATGTAGGCTCACCACGAATTCCTTGACAAATTTGCTTTGGTGGAACATAGTCTAGATACTTATCCTTAGACTTCAAGTGTTCGTGAAAAACCCATGCCTAGCTGTGGGCTGCTAATAAGTTGTGAGCTTATACTCGTACCTTCATACATTACATTAGCCAATCCTGCAATAGAGCAGGATGATAGAGTGTGCTCCAGAGGTTCCCGAGTACATACAACGGTTTATACCGAAGAGAATAAATTTCCATTGTTACTGTAACAGTTAATAAATTATTCGTATTTGTGGTAACCTGGTAACACAAAATACAAATCGCTTAACATTTTAACACAAAGGGATAAAACGTAACATATAAATCGCACCCGCATTTCCAGAATGAATAATATATTTCTATTACAATAATCCTCGCTGACAATAAATAAATATTATTCGTAGCGTTCGCGCCACAGAGATAATTTACATAGTCATGAAACAAGGCCTACGGTTGGCTATCAAATCGTAATCAAGGCAGACTACCACAGCATGTTAATATTAACTGAGCGGTTTGTAAATGTAATTTAATAATTAGATGCTCTACTGCAATTATGTAGTAAAAAAAGGGACGTCACATCGAGTTATTTTCGGTGGAATCTACCAATACCTAGTAATGTTAATGGATCAAAACGTTCACGCGTTGACGGCGGTGTGTGGTGCGCTTCAAAGCATAAACCAGAAAGCAGTAAAGCTCGAACGTGTCCACTATGAACGTGGCGAGGACGAGGTGAGATCGGGACGCGCATAGCCATCCATCCATCAGCCATCTATGAACTTTAGAAGTCCAGTGCTGGACATAAGCCTCCCTAATTCCATGCCACTCCGACCAGCCCTGTGCGCTCTGAATCAAGCAGTTTCCCGCTGTCTTCTTTAGGTCGTCAGTCAACCGTGTCCAAGGGCGGCCTGTGCTCAGTTTTCTGAGTCGTGGTCTCCAGTCGACTAACTGTGAAGTCGCTAACATTGAAACCGTGGATGCTACGTATTTTTATATTAATGGAAGTCTTCCGCCCGCGCCACTCTGAACGGTCGAGGAAATGGCGCGGACGTGACGTGCCCCTGGGTGTTTAAAAACGCGTAGAGATTTTTTTACAGTCATCGAGATATTGTATTAAATAAGAATCAAATATTTTTTCACAAAAAAAACACCTTATGATATTGAAGAAATACCCCGCCAAACTACAACGCAGTTTGTAGGCGGTGTAGTTGGCTCTTCTTTTACATAAATTGTTGTTTCCTTACAAACTGCTATTTTATTTTCTATTCTATTATACATATTATTTATTTATTTATTTGTTTAATTTTGGATCAAGTATTCCCCTTATCAACTTTTTGTCCTCCACTATTATGCAAACTTCGTTTTACCTTGTTAACGAACCATTTTCATCATTTCCTTCATCATCCCGTCACCGGCGCACTATGATCATGGATCTCCTCTTAGAAGGTAAAAAAACCACAAGTACCTACTATGCCTGTTTAACTAATAGCTACTGGTACCAGTATTCTGTGTGATTTTAAAGCCACTTTACGTATTAGACCCGTATATTCTGAAATAGTTCCAGTATCGAGTAAATTTATTCAGATTTAAAATCACTACGAGCTACGGTACAAACGTTTTCGAATAAAAAAACTTCATCAATCTAAAACGAAATTACGGAACTTAACTGAAAGTGAAAAAGTTTTTATTACAGAAAATACGATGTTATCAAAATTAGTGGTAGGTAATCTTTAGTTTTCTTACATTTCATTTCATTGCTCACATTTGATTTGTGTTCCTATATGTTGATATTATTATGATTTGACTTGGTCGTTGTTTTTTAATATTAGACTAAGTGTGGCTGTAAATTTATTTAATTCTACATTTATTTCAATGTAAATTAATATCGATACAATTAGTAAGCACAATTTCTGATTCGAACAATTGGGAAGATGTTGGGAAAAGTTGAAGAACTATCTAGAACAACTCAAACTTAACCATTCGTAGTTTTGCAGTAGTTTTGCTTAATCAATATGCTCCATGACCTGTTTGTCATACTTTTTATGCTATGGCTCTGCTTTATTCGATGATCTTAAATTCATGTGATTTTTAAATAGAATTAAGTATTCGCTTGAAAAGTTCATTGATAAGCAAAATTACTGTAAGAAAATTCCACTGCAAACCGGACTCGCATAAAGAAGGAAGAGCGCGTGTCCTCTATGTCATGACACCCCCCGCACTAGGATTCCCGGTGTTGTGGGTGGCGGACGCATACAG
>DWLO01003099.1:0-11448 GCA_018245335.1 Dalla quadristriga | reverse complement strand
ATAAATGTTTGTACTCGGGTCTTGGGTGTGTTAAATTGTGTTGTTTTCTGTGTGTGTCCACCACCCGCAACACAGGGGATCGGCATAGAATTTGGTATAGCGGTGGTTTGAGGCACGGAGATATTGATACTGTGTTGTTCCCGAATAAGTATACAGCTCCCGAGGGAATGAAAACATCATAAATTAAACGCAGAAAGTCGTGGGCAACAGCTAGTTATAAATAAATGTCCCAAAAGGTAAACAATCTTTAGAGTAACATTTTTTAATATCTGTTTTTAAAATATACCTACCTACTTAACTATTTTCACCTTATGGTACTGGGTTACTAATGTTAATTAATATGGAAAATAGTAAATGTTATAATGGCTGCAACTCAAAATGACCCACTGCAGAGCACGAATCTCTCCTCACAACTGAGGAGGCCTGGAGCATACTCACCACGCTGCTCCAACGCGGATTAGTGGAGGGATTAGTGGCCAACCTGAGTGTCCCTTTATTGGAATTTTTTGAGGCCGCCCGAAGGCCTTAGACAAGGCTTAACGACTGTTATCAGACTGTTGCTACTAGCAGTCACCCATTCACTTTCCGGCCGGAACCGAATATTAATTATTTTAATTTTAATTTTATTTATTTAGACACCAACAGCAATACACACAAAATATTCACATAAAAGTCATTACAAAAATTTAAATAATCTCTAGTATGTTTGCCAATTACAGGAGTGTACATCATTCTTATGAACAATAAGATGTGCTACAGTTTCGAGGTTGTGACAAAGTAGCCACTCATAATAATCCAGTATGTTGCTTTATAATCACAGTCTGAAGATATAATTGCAGGTGTAATGTGAGTAATGTGACCCGCGACGCGAATGTCATGTCGAGTCGACGAGTGTCGACGACCCAACGACTTTGACGCAAGGTGCCCCGCGGCGCGAGGCGATACGCACTGAGCTCTAGGTTTGAGGGCTTAGATCATTTATTCAAAGACTTATTTCGACACATTCATCAATATGCTAGGCTGTCTAGCTGTGATAAAAAGCTGTAGTTTTTTTCATATATTTAACCTAACTACGTGACAGTCAGTGATGGGTTGTGATGATGATGACGTGACAGTCAGTGGTCGCCGTCGCCTATGGACACTCTCAACTCCAGAGGAGTGGTCTATGCGTCGTCAGCCCTGGAGGAGAGCTCTTTTTGCGCCTTTTTGGGATCACGAGACCGTTGCAGAATTGGCAGAAATGGTGCGACCATGAGTCGAATTTGAGAGGACTGAAGAAGGCTTTCCTCGAAAGCTCTTGACGACTTGCAAGCAAAGTGAAATAAAATCGTCATGATCATCAATATATAGACGGCCCTAAGCACGCGTCTGTTCTGAGAATGAAAAGTGAGGACGTCCGTAAGGCCTATAAGTTGGGTGCGTGCTGGGCTTCTCAGTTCCCAGTACTTCTAATTCCTATGGCTCAGCAACCCAATGTGTGTCTTGGCCTCCAACACAAAAAGACGCCATTTCTCCCTGTCAAGAAAATTAAAAAATATATGTTTTTTTTCACGCCTTTGAGAAGAACATGGTCAACTGTCAGACAATGCAGCTTTCTTCACCATTTTACGTATCCTTTACCATTAAAGCAAATAATATTACTAGCTTACGTTAAAGCTAACGATGCTTACGCACATAACTTCGAAAAGTCAAAGGTTCTTGCCCAAGAATATTATCGCATTATATAGGTATACCGAAAATTATGCATTAATATTCTAAGTTTCGTACCTATCGAACCACGATCCCACAAACCCGAAATCTTGATCTTTGAAAATAGAAAATATTTAACGAGTCTGGTTGAAAATATTTTTTTTAGAGAAAATTTCAATCAAGTAATCGTGTTTTCTTTTTTGGGTTACTTAAATCATATAGTGAAGAAACATCTATTCAAAAATTGGGTTCATAATCGAATAATTGATGGAAATGAGGGGAATTAAAATCCGAGGTACCTACACCTTAACAAATTGTTGAACACTATGGCAGGGGAACACAAATCAAGATTGTCAAGAATATCATTCTGTGTATCTGTGATTTTGTCGGAGCGATACTTTTTAATCCGCGAACGCGGCCGAAGCAATTTTGCAACGTAAGCTTTTTTTTGATCAGCGGCCTAGGATGTGCGCGCTTGATGCCACGTTAATTGCAATCGTAGGAGAGGCCCATAATGCATCTCTAATGTAATTGTGGGGATACTTGACCATTGTTACGTGACGCACGCGATACCTTTTTTATTTGGTGCATCGGAGCGAGTGACGGTCGGAGAAAAACTCGGAATGAGGTTACTTGTAAACGGTACATCGCTGCAACAAGTGCGGGTCAGCGCACTTTTCGCTAGGGGTGCGTTTCTAAACCTATAATACTTGTACTATTATGTAATCTGTGCATATATTTACTAGTAACCGGAAAAACAAAAACTCTGTGGGACAAATCCATTCGCTGAGGCAACATTTATTCATCTTCAGGCGGTAGTAACAGTGTAAACAGTTCGCCCGGAACGGTACAACTGCCAACCCCACTACTGCCGTGTTTTATCAAGCAATTTGTCTTTCGGTCTGAGAGATGTCGTTGCTGGTAATTAATCGATCTTAATCTAAGGATTCCGGACATAGGTAGGTACTGCTTTTAATACAAGAGTTGACCATCTCGACCCTCAGGCAAAAGTAACAACGCATCTGTAACCAACTTGTAGCTTGTAGATTAGAGATTGCTGCTACTTAGGTACGATGTAATTATGTGCATGATGTCGTGATTGATTCAACCTTTTTGAGTTCAACCCCTTGAACACAAGTTTACTACAGCTAAACACTTCCTTACGCAGGCGGGTAAAATGCCAATAGCGCCACAGTTCCAAGGTAGTTACTACTCCTCAGTATTATTATCAGCTCATCCTAAATAACTCCTTACAGAAGCGCGTGGTCCAAATCGTCAACATTGCCAATATCGCTGGTAGGCCTCAGTCTACGATCTCAGTCTACTCTAATCATTACAGTAATACAATGGGGGATAAAGGTTATCTCTGCGAATTCTACCGACTTTTCAATTTGCTCCAAGAAACATGATTGATGCCATCGTCATCTTTGCACCACTCGCCGAGGATTGAAGTTTCATCCACACCAACTGGATACGTGGTGGCCCTCTACGTTTTGGTTCGTGATATTTATTATATCCGGGCACATATTTCAGTGTTAATTGTGGAATGTGTTTCCTTCTGGGTTTTGTGAGTGGAGTCACATGGGGTTCTTCAAATTAAATTATTAAAAGAAAATTTAGCAAAAATTTATAACTTTTTAAATTTTCATTTATAGACCTTGTTTTTTTTTCAGTTAAGTTCTCATGAAGCCGGGTCTTTAGTTTCTTTTTTAATATATTTTTTTTCTATACTGTTTAGTGTCATTTATGAACGAGTTTTTTAATTCAAAGTCCTACAGGCAAGTAAACGAAAACTGCGCAAGCGCAGTCGCGGGAAGCATTAGAATAGTGTTTATGTTAGAGTGAAATGTAATAATTAGCCATTATTCATACAAATAATTTTACGATAAATAGGTACCATTGACGGCGGCAATATTGATTTTTTCCCAAAATTATTATACATACCCTGTTACAATTTGTGCATCAAGTCGAAACTAATGACACCTCATTTGTTAAAATCCATTCAGCTATGTATACATCTGCGAGCTTAACAGCGTGACAAAGAAATAGACATAATACATAATTGTACAAACACTCGAAAAACATAACCCTCCATCGTACGCAGTCAGGTAAAAAGGCGCATACAGAGCTTTCATTCAAGGTCAGCAACGCATTGAGGCGGCCACTCTGGTGTAGCCTTGCCAGTGTCCTTAGGCGACTAATTGGTCTTGTTTAATTCAAAAGAGAATCAATTTTAGGGTCTGCTGAAGAGATATTTTCTAACTGAAATAAGCATTATCTTTGTACTGCGTTACATAGGTTTTAATTTAAGTTACATCGTGTACGAAAGTATTAAACAAAAAAGTAAAAGCTTTTAAAAATAGAAATCGATCCTCAATAGTGTTAGGTACTAATGACGACATAAAAGTAAGTTTATTTTTTGAATCAAATGAAATTATTTCTTGATGACGCTGATGTGAGTAGTATTATTATTAACATTTACTTTAAATTATTAATGGTAAAATTTTTATACTTTCATAGTTTTATAGTTTCACTACATTTTTATACCATAGCATCCCAATCATTTATTCATTTTTGTTTAAATTTTGGCATAATGCTATGTGCATCCCTATTGTTTTGGTCTAGGATAACAGTAATCTGTGGACAATAGAAGATTTTTTAGAGTATTATCTATGATAGACGACAAAGACGCAGACAGCTGTCACTGTCAGTCACCTGGTCATCAGATTTTAAAAGTACATCATATCATCTGTCAATATAAAAAGGAATAAGTATTTTTAAGACAATAAAAATTGAGAGAAACATGCGGTCTTATTTATTTGTGTTAACTTTCATTACGATTTCGCTGAGGTATATATGTGTAATTTTGTAAATAAACATTTCAATTTTATACATTTTCAGACCCATAGAGCTGCTCAGAACATCTTTTAATTTTGTTGGTTTTAGCTTACAGCATGTGGAGGCAAAGAATGTGAAAGATCATGAATGGGACATACTTATTTTCACTCAACAATGGCCAGTAACCGTCTGCAAGGAATTTCAAAAGCATCATCATACGGCTAGCTGCAATATGCCACCTAAGCGCGATTCCTGGTCAATCCATGGCATCTGGCCTACTAAACTAGGTACTATTGGCCCAGGATTCTGCAATAGAACATGGCTGTTTGACCCAGAGCAGGTTAGGCCAATTGAGAGTGAGTTAATGCATCTTTGGACCGACATTGATACAGGTAAGCTTATTTAGTGCTCAAACAGTCAGTGTATATTTTGCTCATAGCCCTGCGTCTTGTCTTAATCGTAAATTATTAATAACAGTTAAACAACATTGTCCAAGAATTGGCCACCGATCATCAATATGGCTACGCCATATTGACTTAGGGTATATAGATAGCCATATGGGTGTTAATAGTTAACACCCATAACCAACCTCAAACAAGGTGGAGTGTATGTATAGCTATTTGTATAAAAATGCCGTAGGGCCCAGGTAGTCACCATAGCAGATAATTGGTGAATAGACCTAGTAGCCAATCCTGTTATCCCCTCGTGTGGAGTAATATCTCCTAGGGGCAGATAACAAAAAAATGTTTTTTAAACTACTGCCATGATTGCCTCTTAAATAAGTGGGACAGGCAACATCACCATTAAGATTATATTGTTTAATTACAGCGTCACAGCCCTACTCCTTTTGGGCACATGAATGGAACAAGCATGGGACTTGCGCCGCTATGCTTGATTCATTAAACTCGGAATTCAAGTACTTCTCCAGGGGTCTGGATTGGCTTGAGAAGTATGCCATGGGAGATATCCTTACAGAAGGAAGCATAACTCCTTCAAGTAGCGGTGGCTACAAGGTATTGGATATACATAATGCAATTAAAGTGAGGCTAGGGGTCAATCCAGCCATCGAATGCAGGTTAGAAGATGGTGTAAGCATGATTGATGAGATACGGATTTGTTTTGATAAAAAACTGAATTTACATGATTGTGATGGTATAAAGAAACCCAAACTTATAGGTGGACAGGCTGTTATAACCAACTGCAATCCTTCACAGGATGTTGTCTACCCTCATTATTATACTCAGGGCTTGATATTTGTTCAGCTGTTTAAGCTCATAGGTTTCATAAAATGGCTCACATTTTAATTTTATTGTAATTAAATTTAAGGACATATCTCTTTACATATTCTTTTTTCATTTATTAGTTGAAATCTGCTCAATTTATAAATGCAATATAAGCACAATAAAAAAAATGATCATTATTCACACAAGGACAAATGCTCATATTATTTGATGTGATATGGTACAAGCAGTAATACGGTTGTGTTTGTAAATTAACTTGATAATCCAGTCACCCTGTTGGTGGTGAATTGGGTAACTGAAGGAGACAGTATATTCTGTTGTGATGTACAATAAAGTGTGTTTGTATTGTATTGTATTTGTTACTGCTGAGTGAAAGATGTTATGCTTATACAATTCTTAGTTGCAATATTCACCGCAAGCTGGATATGATGGCGCGACCTTCTCCCAACAATACCGGATGCCCATTTCATTGTGTTTCATGCCAATTCTCCAAATTCACCATTATGTGTAAAGCTGTCCAAGTTACAGGGTAAGTTACTGCCTAAATATTAGTTGGGACATGAAATCACTGATGCTATTTATATGGATATTTTGCAAAAGCAAGTTGTCTCAATTAAATCTTATTGGTAGATAGTTCAGACTTAAGTATGTGGAATCAACACACTGCACCATCCTCGACTGATAGAGGATGAAGGCAACAGAATAGAGTTAATTTAAGTATGAAATGAAGTTAATCAAAGTCCACTTAGTGTATAATTATTATAAGATGAAATGTCCATTAACTATATAATTCTTATTAAATAGAATGAACCAGTCCACTAAGTATATAATTTATTGTAAGATGATACAGCCACAGATCGAGGCTACTTATTTTATGGCTACTAATGTATCCGGATAAAAGATGATCGGTATGCATTTTCTTAATATTAAAGCATAATAGATATTCTTAGATACGTACGACATTTAATAAAATGGATATTTATCCCAATAATTCAGAGGAAAGTCGAAAGTTCATTACACTCTGATTGGACCAGAAAAAACTAACTCATAAATCCTGTTGGATGAGTTAACTGTGCATTCTGTGCAAGTTGCCAACGTGCTTCATGTATAGAGAAAGATTGATAATAAGTATTGTTAAGTATTTTTCCTGTAAACTATTTATCAGCGCAGTTGTATTTTGTAAAAGATATTCAAATTAAATGTTTACTAATAAATTAAAGTATTAATTATTTATTTATCAAAACTTCTCACCGGGTTAATTATCAACCCTAACTATACTGTACCTTTTTATATACCTTAATACATAAAATGTGAATAAGTTAAGAGGGATATTATATTTCAGATCGGTCTCGCTCGCACATTCTAAGATATTCAATGATTGTAAAACTCTAGGTAGACTTTTGAAAAATGTGTAGAAATCATCGTAGACAATAGAATTACGGATATTTTAGACATATTTTAATTTTCATATACCTAGTTTTTGATAGAGAAAAAAACCGAAAACAATTATTAGCATTTTATTCTATCAAAATTAGGCATATGAAAAAAAAAATATAAGCCATATTTTATTTTTGCCATATTTTAAATTAGGCCTATGAAAAATAAAATATAAGCCATATTTTATTTTTCATATGCCTAATTTTGGTAGAATAAAATGGCAATAATTGTTTCATTAATTAATGGCATACATCCATAATTTTATTGTCAACAATGATATCGAAGCACGTTTTTCAAAAGTCTACCTAGACTTTTACAATCGTTGAAAATGTTAGAATGTACGAGCGAGATAGATGCCAAATGTGAGAGGCCTCTTATACAGCTCCAAAGAAATGTATGCAAGTGAACGATTGCGCCCCTCTCGCCACCGCACCGCCGCGCCGTCCCCCCGCCGGTCTTCCCCCGCCCGCTGCGATCGCCGGAAACGCGACCTAACGTGTAGCAACCGCACTCTTAATAATTCTTTTTAATGGGCTGAAGGCTTTGGCCTTGGAGTCAGTTAATTGGTCACATATTGTTCCGTTATGGAGTGAATGCTCCGAAAAAGCATTGATATTATTGGACTTAATGACACTAATAATTATTGTACACTAGTTTTATGTTTTTATTTTGAAGAACGATGTCATGGTAACATTGGGTTATGGGAAAAAGTTAATACGCGTTCCAAAAAATTTTTGTTATAATCTATTAGGTAATACTCGTAGAACGAGATTTTTCCATTGATATATTTTAACCAATTTTGTTCAGTAAAGGCAATGTTACAGCACGTTACGGTACTCTTAGAATAACTGATTATATTATGAGACTGCTCTGATTTTTGAACTACGTAATATACTATTGCTTCCTACGTAATATAATCTTTGTTTTTACTTGACTAGGTATATTTATATACCTAGTCAAGTAAAAACAAAGATTCCAATTAGCTCCAAATACTTTTCCTTTTAATAATGTAATGATAGACAGCCGGAATTTGAATTTTACGAACAAAATTACATGCTTTATTGGTATATAAAAGTGGAGTAGGTACAATGAAAAAATAACATGACATAATAATTTTGCATCTACCTAGATCTCATAATAAAGACCGCTCTATTCGATTCTACTCTTGACAACTCTATTAAAGTTTCGGAATTTCTTACTGCTGCAATAACTACCTGCAGTTGTATTCCAGGTATTGTCTGCGGACTCACCACGGAATATATATTGGATAGAAATTACAGTTAAATCAAAGTATTTATTGCAGCATCGAGATACGTATGCATATGTTTATTCTGACTTGGTGTACAATAAAGGTGTTTTTGTATTGTATTAATACGAGTGCTTATTTAATAGCTTAATAGCTATTTTTATTCCAACGTAACTACCACGAACGCTTATAACTAGGGTATGTTTAACTCGGACGGAACAGGCAAAATTTAGATACACCAGCTAAATGAATAATCTGTGTTCCAGGCTAACTTAAACTAGCTGTCCCAGCTCCCTCACTCCCATTACTAACCAACTAATATTATTATTAACACCTAATACTGGGAAAGCTAGCACGTTTACTATTGTTATTGAAAAAGCTTACAGTGCCACAAATAAAAAGCTTTAATAAATTTTAATGTTAATTAGGTAACGCAAATTTAAATTACGCAAAACATTTCTATGTAAAGCATGGTCTGTGGTGTTTATAATGTTTGTTTATGTAATTGAAACACAAGTGACTAATGTTCGTCTAGTGGCCAATATTATTTTGTCATCTAACATAATAATGATTCTGTTTACGCAAGCAGGTTATTCAATTTGCTTGTGGAAACTTAGATTAAAACAAATTGGTAGATACGGTACGTCCATACAGAAAGACAGAAAAATGGGCTAGATGCAAATGCACGTAAACGTACTCACACAATTACAATTGTTGAATCGTGCACATTTAATGATATTAAAAAATAAATAAAATATAAACAACTATGGAGTTTTAAAATGATATTGATGCAATGCAACTATTTAATGTACATAAAAGGTGAGAATGGTATATTGAGCGCGCGCTTGAAAATAATCAACGTATCCTATCGCCCATCATTATTTTAAAATTGTTATTCACAAAACTATTTGACGGATTAAGAAAATGGTTTTGTACATTTCAGAAACGATTATTAACTATGTTTTAAAAATAATTTCGTGAACTAATTCGTGAAGTTATAGTATTATTATTATTATTTTACTCTTTATTGTACACTATACAAAATTACAATGGATTACACAAAAAATATACTTAAATTACACATGTCATGGCGGGGAGTGAAAGCATACAGCTATGAATAAGGTAGGGTGCACAAAAAAGATCATAATGAAAATTATATGAAATCACCATTTAATAATACGTTATGACGAAACACACAGGAGAGAAAACAGATGACTACTTTAGTGGACAGAAAATATAAAATAATTAGTTTCTTTCATAATTTATTTTTTTCGAGTAAATTTCAAGTAATTGTGTATTCTTTTTGTAATACTTAGATCATATTATAGTCAAGAAACATCATAATAATATGTTCAAAAATGAAGTTCATAATATAAATGAGGGAAAATTAGGGGAATTGAAACACACTTAAAACTGTTGTATCACCATAACCTTGTTGTAATATTATATAAAGTTATATTTAATAATAATAAAATAAATAAATAGACAGCTGTGACGACGAAGAGGCGAATTATTGTGACTCGAATCCCCAACACTGGACGTAATTGAAAACACACTAAAAACCGTTGCATCACCTTAAGCCTGAGCCAATATATAATATAATATTAATACTTAATAATAAAAAAAATAATAGACGACTATGACGACGAACAGGCGAATTATTGTGACTCGATTCGCCAACACTGGACGTCAGTGAGAACCGCGGGCGTGCGCGCCTCGGGCGAAATGTGCCTTGTCTACAGCAATGATTGGGAATGATTAGCTAGTTAATATCATAATTTAAAACCTACTTTTTACTGATTATCTCGGTCGTTGGCCTATTAGCTACATTTAACAAGCTTTCAAGCTAACAAGTTTCTGTATAGCTAGTTATTTCTCACGCAGTAATTCTTGCGTTCATGACTTCATACGATTGCAGCCGATCAAGCTTTCATTTATCAGATTTTAATGAGTGTTTGTTTTTCAACCCTTTATAGTTACAGAAAGTGTTAGAATTCAAAGTAATCTGTACTAATATTACAAGTCTTATTATTTTTTTATATTTTTACACCCTGCCTTACCTTTTCTTCTATTATGTCCTTCACCTAAAGGTTGTCTGGAAGAGATAGCTCGGATCCAAGACAAAACTATTTTTAAACTATTAGTAATAAAAAAATTTAAATTCTTATTTTATATTTTAATTTGAATTTTGGTTCTAATTTGAATTCTATCTTTAATTTAAATTTATGATTTTATTTTTAATTTAAATTTAAATTTAAATTTTGATTCCAATATTAATTTTGATTTTAATTTATATTTGATTTTGATTTTAAATAGTAGTTCTAACGACATTTGGCTATCTACATACATTTAACTGTTAATATTTTGTAACTTATCTATTATTATTTAGTAACTATCTATAGAAAGCGAGAAATAAAAGGCTTTTTTTTTTATAACTGTAAGAGGCAAGCCACAATAGATCTATTCAGTACTGGCCAACACCTTTACCCCGTTTCTCAAATAGTTTTGCTGCTACATTAACGTAAAAAAAACGTAAAGCAACCTGTCATTACCGGCATCATTACACGTGTTGCGAAGATAATGCTTGCTTGTATTGGGTAACAATGTAACTGTCCGACAAGAATGATTGTTCCGGTTCAGTGGGCTTTGGAATGCCAATGCTGTTTATGGCCTTGTTTATATATAACTCGGCTTAGCCCGAGGCTCCGCCCACGTGAATTTCCCACGTCTATCCATCGGGAACACTTTTTGCGGGATTAAAAGAAGCCTAATTCACTCTGGTTTTTAAACTATCTATGTGCAAAAAATCATGTTGATCCCTCGCTCCGTTGCTCGGTGGAGGAAGGACAAACCAACAAAGATTGTCATTATCTTATTTTACCATTAAATAAAATTAGAGTGTAATATTAAAATTAAGGGCAATAATTAAATGGAATATTCTATTAATATGACACTTGAACATGACCAACCGATTTTACACTCTTACGAGGATGCATA
>DWLO01003098.1:0-11449 GCA_018245335.1 Dalla quadristriga | reverse complement strand
AGGATTTGATGACTCCGTGGCGCGTTGGTAAGTGACCCTGACTGACGAACTGTGGGTCCCGGGTTTGAACCCCGGTAGGGGCAAACATTTATTTGGTAGATACATGTTTGTACTCGGGTCTTGGGTGTGTTAAATTGTTTTGTTTTCTGTATGTGTCCGCCACCTGCAACACCGGGAATCTTAGTGCGGGGGTGTGAGTGTGTAAGCGTTTAAGCGACTAGGTAGGTATTAAACATTAAGGAAAATTACTGCTAGCGTAGAAAAAATAACATTTAATAATATTATTTGAGAATAACATATTGTATTGTTGGAGTGGGCAGTCCATTACAGCCTTTGAAGTATGGATTCACTATACCACCAAGTTATTTTGTACCTGGCATAGATGTCACCGCATTGATTTGTATCTACTAATAATTAATTGAAAGTAGTTAGTGGTTCGTAATATGTGGAATTGGTGTGGGGTAAGAATGGGGGTAGACTAGGCAGATCGAATAGAGGTGCGTAGTGGGTCGAACGCGCATACCGACATCCCCGCGTTCCGTAGTCGTGATTAAGTGCGAATTAGTGCAGTGTAATTATAATCCTTGACGAATAATGCAATATGCGTGTAACTTCAATTATATTGTGACGTGCTTGTAACAAACAGCCTTTTATTCGCTATGTATGCCATTACGTGTATGGATGAATCCAACGCCCACAATACTAATCAGGTTTTCCCTTCATTCTGCGTCATATAAATTTACTGATAAGTTTATGTCATAACTTCAAAAGCTTTGTTAAAAACTTTTAGGTATTGTTGTTTTTTTCTTTGAAACAGTGAATATTAAATACAAAATGTCGATTAAGTAATAGCATTTTAGTCTAATAATTTTATTCCTTTTCTTATCAACAATTAATAACAATTTCAGAAAAACCACAATGGTAATGTGTAGGTACACCGTTCTCGTATTTTTTTAGTTGCTGTGCAGCTAATTATGTATAATGCTGTTAACATTATATTGATTGCATACCATGGCACTATTTTGGCGTTTTTGCAGAATAGTCCCTTACAGCAAACAAGTAATGAAATAAGCCAACGTTTGGCCTAGACGCCGGAGGGGCGCTTATCTGTATAATTTACTGGCTGGCAGACATTACCATCCTCGCCTCACAAATGCCAGCTCATTTGCCAGTCTGTTTGAAAAACCCACAGCGTTAAGTACTATCGAATTGTAACCTAGAATAGCCACTATTAAACCCCTGTGGAAAAGTTCAACCACCCAAATGAAGTACATAGTTGGTAGATGTGTTATACCCGCCCCGCGCATCACGTACTCAGCAAACCAGTTCTCATATTTTTGAAATTTAACAAGTACAAAGCTTTCAGAGGCGAAATGCCTCGAAAATAAAATGTCGCCGCTGAGATATCTTGCCTATGAACCCATAAACTCTCGGAGTGCCGAGGGGTCCATTAACTTTAATACCCTCATAACTATATGACGAAATCTTTGCAACTGGAAAAATCTTTTTAATTCTTACTCTGTCTAGTAAATAACAAATACTTGCCTGAGTCCGGCTATTAGCAGCCTGCTGCAGGAAATAGGTATCTCCTCACACCTAGAGCATATGTACCACGCTGATCCCGTTCAGATTAGTGGTGATCGCCTGTATCTTTTTTAAAAGATTGCCGAGCGGTTTTTCTTCGGATTTTTCTCCCGGCATACCCTACCCTATCTACCTATATACCTAAGCGTAATGGATTAAATAAAAGAGTCACATTTTCACATGTATATTGTAAATTTCACGTGTCCCGTATATTACAAATATAAGTTAAAAAATGGCCTGAGGGGACTCGAAATAAATGGTGAGTTGTTTATGTATGCACCATGTAAACCTACTATTATATTTTATCGAGTTAGGTGATGTATCAAAACTCATTGTTCAAAATGGGATCTGCCTGTAAGTCCATAGTGTGTTATAAATTTTTCCACTACATTTTACCGTAAATAAAACAGCTGCTCTGGTTCTTAATGGCAACCAATACTCCAGTTAATAATGGCAGCCACAAATTAAACGCAAGCAATAGAACCTGGGGCTCTCTAGAGAATTGGCAGTGTTTTAACCTACGATCTTGTTCGTTCGTTCGTTCTAGTTAAAACCGCTGTCTGGATACGATTGGGTCTTACTGTCACTTAAATTGAGGGCAATTCTGCTTGGAAAATTTAGCGACCACACGATGAACAAAAAGTTAAGTTTTAGTATTACGTAGCTAACGAACATTATTATTATAACTTTTCCTAAAATAAAAGCACGAAAATGTTAATTGTGTATTGAAGTTAGTATGACTTCCTGTACTTATCGTACGGAAAATTTCCGGTATCACTGTTCCATTCATAACAGAGTGCCACGTTCGTCTTAAACTTTTCCTTCCTCGACATAACAGTGTTTTTTTTCCGTTACTCCTTTACTTTTAAGGAATTACTTACCATTACGTTTTTTACCTTTAGCCGTAAACATCAGTATGGGTCCAATCAAGTATACATACACTATTTCATCTTCAATATCTGATTAAATGATTCTTCCACTTTTTTGCATAATCATCATTGCCACCCATTACCAGGCCACTGCTGAGCACGAGTCTTCTCTCAGGATGAGGTTTACGCCATAGTCTACCACGCTACCCAAGTGCGAATTGGCAGACTTCATACGCCTTCGAGAACATTATGGAGAACTCTCAGGCATGCAGGTTTCCTCACGATGTTTTCCTTCACCGAAAGCAGATGATACTCAAATACTTAAGGCGCACCTTACTTAGAAAAGTTATAAGTGCGTGCGTACTACGTACATTAGTACATTAGAATAAATATATATTTATTAATAAAACATGAAATTTTGTGTGTTTATTTGCGCATAGCGAAATCCACGCTAGTGTAGCGGATATCATCTAGTTTCTAACTACATTGCACACTACATTCCAGGCACTGGAGGAAAAGTTACGTATAGTCTTGTATAATCTTGTCTTCTACAGAGTTGAGCTCGAGTCAATTGATTCGTAGTCTCCGTCGTGAGCGCACGCTCCCGCAACGTACCCGGCAGAATGTCGTTAGTGTATTTCATTGCAAAGTGGTTATTATAACGCGAGTGTTCCTTCTCGGCCTACGACCGTCTACTTACACGTTTAGTAACATGCTTGTAAATTATCGTTATTTATCAATGTGCTTGAGCGCTACCTCACTTTCTCAGTCTTCTAGGGTTGACTGGCAGAGAAGGCCACTGGGTATTAAATTTACCCATTTAAATCCTTAATTTAAGGTTATTAAATACAATTAGGAGTCAATAAACATATAAAATATGTAAATTGTTTTTTTTGCAATAATTTTTCATTCATTTCAAATCATAAAACGCGATACTTGTAATACTTACTACCACTACATATTTAAAATAAATTTAAAATAAAATGGAATTTTGTATATTATCACCAAGAGTAAAAATTTATTTAAAATTTGTTATATTTTTCGAAGAAACTGTTGCAAAAAATTACAAAATTCTGGTAGTTTTGGCATATTCTTGACAGATATTAACGAATTCTTCCTGAGTGGTGATCAATCAAGTCGAGGCTCCTAAGTTTTCCCAAAGCGCCGACACTAAAAACATAAGTGGTAAGCTAAGCCTTAAAACTATTAAACATGAAAATTGAAATTGTTGGTTAGTTCTTTTAAACAGTTAACTAATTGATACTATTTATTTAAATATTTCTCTTTTATGTCACTGAGAGTACCTAGTTAGATTTTGGGATAAAAGTACGACAAAATCATTTACATTATTTTTTTTTATATATTTTTTATATTATAATATAATATGTAATTTGTTACTGATTTTGAAATCATAATTATATCACGACATGCAATATAAAAAACTAACAAAACACACATACGGTTAGCCTGTTCTAGCTTTTTTATTTTTATTATTTTATAAGAATAGCATACTAACGTCCCACCAACCACTGCCGCCCATAGACGTCTGTGAAAAACCTCGAATAGTACTGTGCGAGGGACGGTAGTTAGTCCTGTTAGTGTGAGTTAATCCTGTTAGTAAATATTAGTAATCCCAGTTAGTAATTACTAGTGTTTGAACTATTCCATGCTGGTTGCAGATGCGTCGCTATTCCTGAGCCGCTATTTATTGTATATGTGTAACCGGCATCCACATACCTTACCAACCGGAACACAATTGTTGAAAAACAGGTATTCCAAGGCTTGCAGGGAAGAGGAAAATCCCACCAATCCACACTTGGCCAGCGTGGTACACTATGGCCTAACCATTCTCATTCTGAGAGGAAACCGGTGTAGAGTAGTGGGCTGATGATGGGTTGTTTGATGATGATGATGACCCCAAAAGGCTGTCGCCGGCCATATTTATTTTTCTTAAAATTACTATAGGTACCCTATGATACTTTAATCATCAAGGCGGATCCAAGGACACAAACATATTTATAAAAGTCCATTGAGCCGTTCAGGCTGCACAGTGTGGCAAAGAAATAGACATACTCTTACATACATACACTCGAAAAACATAAAATATACTTGACGCGGCCTGGTTTACAGCAGCAGACTGCTTTATTTTTATCAAGAATGATCTCGCTGACGCCACTAGAATTATAATTTGTGTACAACCTGGTTTTACTTGCTACACGACCACAGCGACGTGAAATGGCGTAGACAGGCCGTTTAGCTACAAAACTAAATAATGGTTCAGTCCCATTTAACTATCATGTAGCTTAAATTATTACCCAACACCATTCGTAGCTAAAAATTCTATGAAGTTACTTATATGTATAACCACCGAAGTAATTACTCACGCCATTTCCTTTGTGGAAAACCAATTTGAAGATAAAGACTTTTATTACTTTGTGGTAGTGATTCAGGGTACACCAAATTTCAGCGAAACGCTGTATTATCATTACTAACTTATTACTATAGCACTTTCATTGTTGCTTAAAATTGTGTTTCTATTTGTTGCAGTATCGCTGGCGAAGTATCTGCGCGTTAAGTACCGGAGGCTTCGTCCTGTTATACTGGAGGTTACGACTCGCTGGAACTCCTTCGGGATTTGCTGCGGCCGACAACCCCACGTCCCGCGACCCTTCCTTATTTACAAGGATTTACACCTTCACTTATCTCCCCGTGTTCAACTTTTTTCTCCTTTTGTACCCTTTTCACTTAAGTTTCGACTGGTCCATGGATTCTATCCCACGCATTACATCCCTATTCGACGTTCGAAATTTCTTCTCCTTCATTTTCTACGCAGTGCTCTCCAAAGTGATGTTGAGAGCCCTAAAAAATGAACTAATGAAACGCCAAGAGAAAAAGGTGAAGTACTACAAAAAACAAAATGGCAAGATCAAACAGAAATGGAGCAATAACTGCAAGCATTACTATAGAGGACAAGATTGCAGCGAAAGAAAAGGCATTATACCTTACAAAGAGAACGCCTCGTCGAAGAGTACTTTGTGTCCGTGCAACGGATGTAAACATTTACTTACTGAGGAACATACGGGTGTGTGCCGTGCAATTAACAACAACAATACAATGTTGAACCATTCGGCTTGCGTCTGCCCAATCGCGCAAGGCAAATCTAGAGCAAATACACCGCCGAAGAGTGAATACCGGAGTCCCCAAGTTGCGATCATAACATTTACGGCATTTATGGTACTGCCATTCGTGCCTGCTAGCAATTTACTGTTCTATGTTGGATTTGTGGTGGCGGAGCGTGTGTTGTATATACCAAGTGTGGGGTTTTGTTTACTTCTCGGGCTAGGGGCGGGAACTTTGTCAAGAATGTGCCACAAAAGTGAAAAACGCCACCAGTTTTTTATCGTAACCCTGTTGGTGTATCTGACGGTCATGAGTGGTTGTACATTAAGAAGAAATGTCGACTGGCATGACGAAGAGGGTCTATTCAGAAGCGCACTTCACATCAATCCACCAAAAGGTGAGTTTTCTTTCAGTAAAAGTTTTAAAAATAAAGTAGTTTAAAATAATAGGTTTTGATAATAAGATTTAATAGTAACTACTAGATCATATATTATTTCTTAGTTTTGAGATAAAAAAAAACTGTTATTAGTTCGCCTGGGGAAGTACTAAGCCACACGTAATTCGGCCGTGAAAAAGCTTTGGCATTTCAGCCGTAGTGCTGAAATATCAACGCTGTTTCACGGCTTAATATTCTTTATTGTTGAATAGTGATATCCAAAATAAGTCACAATAGTTTAGGGGCATTTACATAAGCAACTCCAATATACAAATTAGACATCAGTCAGTCAGCGTTCACTTTATTATCATAAAAATCAACAGTCCTCTTTATGTAAAATAAATATTTGATATATGAAATTGATTGATTTTTTTGTTTGATACGCCATCACGGCATAACCACACAACCGTTCTATCTAGAATTTGGTACACTGATACCTTTAGACATGAAGGTGGTTAAAGAATACTTTTGAACCCGCATAGATATGCAGATTCCGAAGGAATGCAAACATCATAAATTTAATGCGATAGAAGTCGCCGGAAACAGCTATTTGGTTGTATTTTTCAATCAAAATGGCCTGGCGACGTGGACTTATTCTTGGACACGACTCGGAAAAAGGATCACAGATCGCCATCCGACCAGCTAGACTGATGACCTGAAGAAGTCAGTGAGAAGCTGCTGGATTCAGAGGGCACAGGATTTGTTATTTGAAACTCTGAAAAAATAGTATCGTTGAGTCCATCAACCTGCAGTTGGCTAGTATTGTTCTCGTTCACGTTCTGAGAGAAATCCATGCCCAGTAGTGGGTCCGTAATGGGTTGTGATGATGATAATAATCCTTGTTTTGAGGACCGTATTTATTGAAGGACTTCTAAATACGCCTTTTAATTCGCAAACAACTCTAAATTAAACAAGCATTTCCACGTATGGGACAAAGTTTTGTTTTAGGATACAACCAGAACTTTGTTTGTAAATGGTAATACATTATAATCATTTGAATATAATTTGAAGGGCGACAAATGGCTGAGATGTTCTTTCTAACTCGTAAATCCGCATTTCTCCCGGCTCGTCCCAGTTTCACGAGTTCAAGTAATATTTGGAGTTCGCAGCACTGGGACATCCATTGCGAACCTTTCTCAAAAGTTTGTTCCCCTCTCTCGTTACTGTTCAAAACTGAGACACAATTAATTTATTTGAGAGACAGCTACAAACTACCTGTCCACGGGACGTTAGTTCTTCAAACTTGTTAAGAGGCTGTCACGCGAATCCACTGAGTAGGTACAAGTGCTTGTAATGTATTCACTGCTTCACTCACAGCCGGACTCTTGACCTCACTAGGACGTCATTAAACATGCATGTTCGGTGTCCCCAGAGAAGCCGCCCGAGCTTCTGTTCACATCACAAACTTTGTGCAAAGAGAAAAGTTAGTGCCAATGGTTTTCGTTTTACCTCACTTTATTAAGTTTAATATTTCGTTTTTCTCCGGCTATAGCACGTATTATAAGCAAGTTCAGAGTGTGTTTGCAGTTGTTGATAAAATTCTGTTTCAAACTCGTTATTCTGCACAGTTTTGCAGTTTTAACAGCGTGTATATGCTATAAAGCATAAGATTATCACAGATAACACTAACGTGTAGCTATCAAGTCGGGTAAAAAAAAATATTATAATAATTTTGCATTGAATTGACAGGACCATATCCGTCCATGCTAAGATTAGCAAAGGTAAAGGGAAAGGCTACGTGTAGGAGTAATCCAAACACTTTGTGGGGATGAAGTCTTTTTTATTGTGGCAACAATGAAGTCGACGATGAGGTGATGATGATGATGCTGTCATGAAAATGTTGCTGGTATTCGACGTGGCTGGCATCTTGCTGGGCCGGGACATGACTGCTGTAGGCCCCGTTTGGGCATTGTCTATTATTTGGCCTGCTTGGGCTATGTGGGTTCTGCTTGGGATATGTCTAGGCTGCCCTGCAGTTGGTTTGGGAAATGTAGTTGCTTGGTGAGTGCATGCCTGCCCTGTAGCGGCGCAAGGCAATGACTAATGTTATACGTAAAATATAATGTAAAGTGTTGAATATACACTGTGCGAACGCTAGCCAATGATTTATTATTGCTAGTGAAAAACTTTGTACTTATCTATTCTGTGTGAATTTCATGTTCTTATTTCATTTGGTTTAGGCGTTAGATGCCTCTGATAGACACAGAGATTACATTAAGAGCGCTTATCAGTTTCGGTTCCTTCTTGCTTGTACATTCCGACATTTTCAATTATTGTAAAAGTCTGGGTATACTTTTGAGAAAATAGCTTCATTACTTTCTTGGTAATAAAATTTCATTTAGACATAGTTCAATTTTCATATACTTACGTAGTTTTTGATAGAGAAAAATGGCGAAAACAATTCGGAATTTCTCTAACATTTTATGCTGTTTAACGATTTAACATCATTTTATTCTTGCTTAACAAATATAACAATGGCAATGATAATGATAATGACTTCCTTTATAATTATTATTAATCCATTCAATACACACTTGTAACAAGCAATCAATAACGTGATGCCATCAGAATTAGCAACTAACTTGCTCCTGCCTTTCCATTAATAAACATGACGTCGCTTCATAATAAATTTTCATCAAGGTTATGTAGTACAATAATAACTGCTTTTAATGGAATTACTTTAGGTACCTAAAAGTTGTAATAATGTCGCATTGGTTAATGGTGGCATTTGTTAGACAGTTGAATTTTAATTCAATATTCACCTTTTTGAAGCGCTTCTTGAAGCCCTCGTTGTCGCGCGGCGAATCTCAATCGCAATTGAATGAGAATCTTAAGCCGCACCGGTTCCAGTCGGCAGTTGGATGGGTGACCGCTAGTCGCAAACGTTATTCGTTAAGTGCTTCGTTAAACCGTTCGTCCCGGGGTTAGTGTCAGATAACAGTCATTATGCTTTGTCGGAGGACTTCGGGCGGCCTGAAAAACAGTCCAACAGTCGGGTTGGCCACTAACCTCTCCACCAATCCGCATTGGAGCAGCGTGGTGGAGTATGCTCCCGCTGATGAAGAATCCCGTTCCCTGCAGTGGGCCATTATGGGTTGCAGCCAGCCAGCCATTCAGCTTTTTAATGTTAGCATTGTACTTATTGTTAAATACTCTACGCAAATAAAATTGTTAGGTCGTAACTCACTTCTTCATGAAAATCAATCAATCAAAAATAAATTTATTTACCCTTTATAAAAATGAGATAATCGAAATCAGGGCTTAAGATCGTAACAAAATAACAGTCCTTCGACCAGTCCTATTCAAAGTTTGTCAGAAGTGTTCATAGGCGGCTGTAGATAGTAAGACTGCATACCCATTGGCTATTCTAAAACATAAAACAAATTATTCAGGGCATGTGAATATTTACAGTATAAAACAATTGTTTCAATTATAACACAACATATGGTTTTTTGTTGAAGTAAATAAAGTTAAGTAAGTATAATCATAAAATAAGAGGCCCGCAAAAATATATAAATACGGCGAAGTTTATGTTATCACCATAAATTTCAACATGCGTAGAAGGCGATTACTATGCAGAATAGTCTTCTAGTCAGTATTCATACTTACGGAATCGCGTCTGAACGAGCGCGAGGTTAAACCTTTAGAACGAGCGATCGGGCAAAGGATTTTTTCTTGATTTATATTTCTTTCGTACATTCTTTATGTATTTCTATATTGTTTTGATCAACAAAATCATCACGTTTGTGATCAATTATCAATGAACAGGTTGCATGATTATATTCTAGGTTAATATCAAAGTCCAAAAGAGGATAAACTATATTTCATTCAAAGACCACTAGGTACTGAGATAACGAAATATGGTTCCCCGCGCTACTAAAACAATATTTCACGTAAATTATGACACTTCAGCGAAGGGTATTCGATGTTAAACTATCTAACTTGCGCTGGGATCGTTACAAAAAATAGAGGGTACGCAAGTCACTTTTAAAAAGTTTGTTTCTTCGAGTGTTTTTGTTTTCATCCACGTCATTAAAGTTACCGGTTTCTTTGTAATATTTTTCACAAATATTATTATTATACTTTAAGCTCCCACGAAGAGGGTTCCGTTACATAAATAAAAATAAAGTAATAAATTTTACTCTTTTAATGGCCACGAATAAAACTTCCCACAGCTGTAGGAGAGGGAATCTATTGTTTCAGTGCATACCTGGGCTACCCAGAGCATCAGAAGTATTCAAACCACCCAAAGGATTTCGACTAACCTTAAAACTTAAGGTCTACTACTGAAGGTGCCCTCTGAGAGCGAAAACACTCATAATAAAATGACACAGGCGGTCACTGATCCCAAGCCACGCCCAACGTCCATTGACTTTCAAGCTCGTTAACAATTCGCAATTGTCACAAAGTTATAAGCGCTTCGGACAAAGGTGGACATCAAATAGTTTCTAACAAAGTTATTATGTTATAATTCTTACTTCTGCTCGACAAAGCACATGAAGGGCCATCAGATTATAACCTTGGAATTGTCGGCATGGTGCGTTACTTGTTTATTTATTTAAATTAACTAAATATCAAAAGTCAATGGTGAGACAAAGTAGCGAATCTTTAGGCTACGAGTTTCTTGAAATGCTCTTAACTCCTAGACACGCCCACACCTATCGTGTCAATCAGATGAATCTTAACCGATCGAAAAAGTTAAGCAACCTCGAACGCAGTCAAGGACTAATAGTGGAAGAAATTCATCAGCGTTTCCAGAACCCCTTGTTATCGTTCGGTGGCAGTCGTTGTTGGGTGGTCGCTTTAGTACTTAACTCTTTAGGGGTCCACTGCTTGACATAGGCCTCCCCTTATCAACGCCACTCCGACCGATCCTGTGCCTTCTGAATCCAGCGGTTTCTCGCTGTTTTCTTCAGGTCGTAAGTCCACCCAGTACATACTTACTATGTGCTTAATTCACTCGAGTTAGTAACTAAACCCTCCACCAATCCGTGTTAGAGCAAGGTGGAGGGGATACGCTTCAAGTCCTCTCAGTGTGCAACTTAATTGCTACCCGAGTTGCAATGGGAGCAGTAATTTTTATGCAACACCTTCACAGCTCACGGCGCTGCGGGGCACTATGATATCTCCTCACAACTGAGCAGCCATATAGAGCAGCTCAATAGCTTAGACTCATACACACATAATATCAGAGGAAGGTTTTCCGTATTGTTTTCAAGGGCTTGTGAACCTTACTCAGTGTGGAGACCGGAGCATAGTGGAGCAACTTTAGAGTCTACATAAGCTGTGTATACTCTAAGGGAGCAACGGTAGTGGATTAGTGATAATAATGGCAGTCCCTACATAATATTATATAGTATATCTTTATTTCTACGAATATTATAAATGCGAAAATTAGTTCGTTTGTTTGTTTGATACGCCTTCACGGCTAAATCATATA
>DWLO01003097.1:0-11450 GCA_018245335.1 Dalla quadristriga | reverse complement strand
TCGAGGTTTGTCACAGATGTCATGGGCGGCAGCGGATGGGTGGAGCTGCATGCTCGTTTGCTATCTTATAACCATAACCTGGATACCAATAATCCGACATTGTATTGTATTGTAATTGTATTGTTTTCTTTATTGCAGTATTTACGCACATTATAAAGTCTTTCTTTCTTTGTTTATCTCTTAACTATCCAATTAAAAATGTGTAGCGGTGGTACTATCCTAGACGGAAGCATACTGCCACACCTAAGTTATACGTGCTTAATAAGCAGTAAAAAAAGAGGAGCAGTCCGTTTTAAGTTAAAATTGCACTTTACTCAAGTGAGAACTTCTACTTGTTCTAAAGTATACCTAAATATGGACTTCCACATCTAGAAGAGTAACGTTGCTAAAATTATTAAGTAACTGCATGCTTGTTTGCTATTATTAATTTATATTCGAAAAAGGTGAGGTGCGGTGAGGTAACCGTATAATAAGGTGATATAATACGGTTCCACCGTACACGTCCGTTCACTGAGACGGCTAGATTGCAACTGCCACCTTTATATTTATGACAACTGTCCAACAGATTACCCTCCGTAGTCATGAAGTGGTGCTACCTTCCTGTGCGCGTGAGACAAATGTATATTATTATCCATTTTTCAATTATTTTATTTGGTAAGCATTCCCTTTTTTTAAAATAGATACAAACACTACATCCATTATGCTGGTATGCATTGCTAGAAAGGTAAGTGCCCAGCCTAAGTGTCGGGACTACCTAGGCTACTCGAAGACTTTTGACAAGGTTTCTAGATAGCTATCTAACAATAATGACCGTGACCACCCACCCACTGCCTTATATCGCAGAGAGCTACGTGCCCTTCATCATCATAGCCTATTACATTCCGGTGTTGAACTAAAGGCTTCACCCAAAAATAGGAGCATTTGCCCATAATCACCACGCTGGGCAGGTGGATTGGTGATCGTAGTAGATGGTAGTTGATGCATAGAGGACGCAGCTGCTCGTTCTCCGTTAATTCTCTTGGTTGCCTCGTACGACATCCGCGGGAAGATGAGAAGTAGTGACAATTGTATTCTATGTTAACAATTGCATAAGTTGTAAACAGAAAAAAAACTTATTATTCATTAATATGACGTTATATTCACGTATCAAAATATAATATAACGTGCAAAATATAATAATGTGTTCTATTATTACTATCAAAACTTAATTCGGCTTGTGCTCATCTTGAAATACCTACTACAAAATATTATGACCATTTTGTTCATTTACACCGGCTAAATAAGCTTTAAATTGCCTTCTGTCGTTTTCAACGCGATTTTTATAATGCTACCCTATAAGTTTTGGAACTATTTTTACCTTTTCTGTTTTTAACGATACTTATATTATTGGAGATATAATGGCAGAATTAAATTTAGCAGAAATATTATCATTATTTAACTGTTCCGCCGAAGTATGTAGGTTTTATTAATTAAATTGTCTCCAAAGTAAATCCACTTATAAAATTATCACAGTGTTCTTCAAGTTAATAATTATTTTAACTAGTACAAATAACCTTGTTTCTGCGCTCAGAAATAAGATAGTATGTGCTCTGTTATTTGCCTCCGAAACTTTGTCCGTGTCGCGTCGTCTTAAAACGTTACAGGTTGATACAGTTTGCAGTTAGACGTAACTTTAGCTGTTTAATTGCCCAACGTTATTTCTCACTAAAAGTAAATTATATTACGAGCCAATTAAAGCAAAGATTATATTCTCACAATACTCTTTCAACTCAACCGGCCAAAGTATGTCTTGGCCTCCAATACGCCCGACTATGGATTATATCTTGGAGCCACTGGAAATATCTATGGTCCTTTCCAGTGGTTCCAAAGAGCTGCCCTGCGGCGGCCACAGTTCTTGTCTTGTCTACAGTATTATTATAAGATCTCTGAGGAAAAGGAGGATCATTGGAGCATGTAGAACCAATGTAGATACAGTCCGGCCAGGAAGGTCTGGTGTAAAATGTTGCAACTGGAGTTTTTCTTGTAAAGATTTTGCGTTTCCGTCGAAAAATTATTAGTTACGACTAACTTTATGTACCTTGTACCAATCCAAACTGATTCACAAAGTAAAGAGTGCCCTGGAGTGATCGCTGGTGGCAAACATTAATGAGGGCTTTGGAGGGCACGTTTAACGGTTTGTTCTGGTTGTTATCGGCACATCACATTTGTTGTCTTCTTAGGGGTCGTTGGGTGGCCGAACCAGCTATTAGCCCCTCCGCTTATCTGCACTGGATCAGCATAATCAAGCCCGCTTAAGGTCTCCTTGGCAGAAGACTCATCCGTGCTCTGCAGTGGGCCGCTAGTGTTGTAATCGTTACGTGACAAAGGGTTGCAATGGGTTTGCTACGAATATTTTATTAACACAACGACGCACGCCTGCTTGCATGCCTGCGAGGCTCGTTAGCAGTGGCCTTGACTGACAAGCCGTGGGCTCGATGTCCGGCCGGGGCAGACATTTGTTTGGTAGATAAACGTATATTACCAGCTCGTGGTCGCTTGTGTGTTCACCACCCGCAACACAGTTAATCCTACTTCGGGAGTGAGTGTGAAAGCTTTTATTTTTCTATAGAACACAATCGCCGCACACTTTCCATTAGCATATTACTCTCTGTTGCCTCTAACAGTTTCTTTCTATAAAGCTTTTTAGCGCGATGAATAAAGTCACGTATCAAATAAGTCGGTCTTATGTTACAGGTAAAGCCGGTTTTCGCTGACTTGGATGCTGCTAATAAAATAGTCATATTGCAAATAAATGCCTGCATATCAATGATATTTAAGTGAAGATGACGTACGTCCATACAACGCAGGATTCACAATTGTACCGTCGATGGGATAGATGATAGATACGGAACGTTTGATACAGAAAGAGATAGCTATCTGTTACGAGTTCCGTATGACGTCATCATCATCAACAGCCTAAAATAGTCCACTGCTGAACTAACGGCCTCTCCCAGAAATATGTGTGCCCATAATCACTACGCTGTTCAGGCGGGTAGGTGATTGCAGCAGATGGTAGTTGCTTCACAGAGGACTCTGCTGCTCGATCTCCGTTATATTCCCTTAGTCACGAAGAGGAGGGGTGGTGACGATTGTATTCTGTTCTATGTATGAGTTCAACTATTTTTGCTAACACATTGTTTGTGCCTTTAACAACCTAAGCCTTGCCCGCGGCACCACCCACCTAGAATTATCTTATTTATCCTTGAGGAACCGTGCATTTTCCTGGATAAAAATTAGCCTATCTCAATCCAATAAACTGTCCCAACGAACAAACTGACAAACACACTTTCGCACTAATAACATTAGTAGTGATTGTAGAACTAGCAGTAGCAGCAGCAGTAAAATAAATTGATATCGAAATCACAATGTGTGCTCACATACTCAGCCTTAAACAGATTCTTTATATAAAAGCTCTGAATAGAGTCACGTATCGTATAAGACGGTCCTATATTACAGGTAAAGGCGACTTTCGCTACCGACGGACGTGGGAGGCTCCGAAAGGCCGTATGTCGATCGGAATTGCTTTCAACCTGCTCCACATTTGTTGAAGTTTCATTCGAGTATTTTGTAGCCATCGTCGAAATGAAAAGAAAAACTATTTTCGTAAAATCTATCGGGCAACAGGATCCTTACATTGTCATTTACTAGACATTGGGCTACGGCCTGCCTGCGGCATACAAACCTTCATCCCCCATTCAACCCTTTAAGGGGATAATGTTTGGGTAAAAAAGTTATCAGTGCATTTTTCCAGTTTTTTAGCTATCTTCACATAGAATTTCGCGAGAATCCGTTATGTAGTTTTTGCGTGATTGATTAACACCGTCGTCATTATTAGATTATGCTACCGGGATGTAGGTCAGTTTAGTGTCGAAATTCGTGTTTATACACCTCCGTGAATGCTACGCCATGCTACGGCTACAGCGTAGCATCCATCCTAAACCTTATCAGGGTTCTATATTCCCAGGATTTTTTTACACCCATCCCTACGAAAGATTCTTCTTAGGTTAGGTGCATTTTATAACTTAAATTCAGTGCCGAATTCCTGATTATACATGTCATTACCACTGTTCATGTTACATCGTAGCAGTAGATTTCTGCTTACGGCTAAAGCTAAGTTTTGATCTTATTCAACCATTATTAATAGGTCCTATCTCCCCAGGAATTTTCACACCCGTCCCCATGGAAGGTTATTTAAGGATAATAACCTAAAGGTTACGTCCATTTCATGTTCAGTCCCGTATTCATATCTATGTGCCTCCTCGTGCATGCCACGTCGTAGAAGTAGTTTCTGGCTTAAGGCTAAAGCCAAGTGTCAAATTGCTTATGCTATATCTCAACCAGCTTATCATGTATAGTGGTAGCGTAGGCCTGCAACGTATTCTTTCATCTGTACCCTTTTTGGGGGTTTCTACGTTAGGTTTCGTAGGTTCCTTATGTTGACCAAAGGCGTATATTATACTTCTGTTTCAAACTTTGGAGAGAACTTTCCTACTACGCTTTAGCATGTCGTCTTCAAATTCATTATGGTCATGATTTCAGACAGATATAAAGTATTGTGCTGTTTCTTGTTTAGGTTTTCTTAAATATGTAATAAGAAGAAGCATGATATAGCAACCAAAATTTTGTGATTTTGGTAAGAATTAATTTTAACTAATTCTGCTTATTTCACAATAAATATATTTTTCAGTGTAGTGTCTCTTGGTGATTATTCTTATACTAAGGGACAGGGAATACAGGTGAGAAATGAAACAACTGGTTATTGTTTGAACAATGTCCATATTATATTTATTACCACATACACACGGCACGATGTGAACCTTGTCTTAAATCATTGTATTATAATAGGTATATGTACATTGCACAATGTGTATACATACATCGCCATACACGCGTGCCTCGAAGGGCTGTATGATTATATATATCATAGTATTATGTACGTTATAATAATGTAATTCCAATAAGATAAAGTGCACTGGTGCACGGAATCGGGCATACATAATCGGCACACGGGCGGACTACCCGCTGCTGTTTACAAAATGTATGATATTAATATTATTATTATTTAATAAAGAGATGCCGTAAAAACTAATTTTATTCATCAATACGATTTATATCCATATTGTATACAGATTCATGTAACATATTATACACGAAGAAATGACGAAAATAATGCGCCGACACCACGACGAGACACGTCGCGGATCGTTCGCCTATCGTTATCTCCTTTCTCTAATATTTTAAATGTACATGACACCAAATTCGAACGTATATAAATCCAAATTTACTTTAATGTAAAATCTTAGGTAATTGATTTTTATTGCTATAGAAAATCAGTCAGCACGCGAAGCACGTAATCGAGAAGTAAGAACCGCGAGAACGAAACGAAGCGGGCGGCGTAGCGCGGGGCGGGGGTGACGGGAAGGGGGCGGGTGAGCGCGCGGCGCACACTGACTGACGCCGCACGGCGCTCGACTGACGCCGCGGCCGCCTCGGCCCGCCGTGAATTCTCAAACGCTTTTCTCACAGACACGCTCTAATGCTGATATCAAACAACCGATCGGTCAAACTCGGTTCGTGCGGAGCCAATGCGCGTCCGGTTCTACGCGACTAAGTATACCTTTGGTCCTTGAAACGTTAAGTTGGCCATCGCCGAGTATGCAAAGCTACTGATCTAAGGCCGCCACGGCGACTCTACGAACTTTACCAGTCTGTCACTTTATTAGATTAAAATTAATTATTATCTTTAATAACGATATAAAGTAGATCGAGTGTAAATTAATATAGAATGTCATTATACAAAATATAATAAATTATCTTTTTAAAATTTTATATTATATAGATGGATATAATACGATAAGTCGCAGTTAGGATCACATAAAGAATTTTTAAAATAAATTTGAGATCTCGCTTATGATTACGTAGTCTTTATTCTGATATAGAACATATTTCTAAAATGGTGACAAATAAAACGAACTATCGCGTATATAAACAAGCGAGCTAGACTGGGCGGCGTCGGCAGCGACGGATGGACTGCGGCGGTCAGACCGCAGCGGTCGAACCGCCGGCCGGCCACGGTATGCGCTCCACGCACGGGCCACAGTACGTCCCTGCGCTCTGTGGGAATTTCGTATGATCCAAAACTATACTAAAAATATAATAAGAATATTTTCCAGATAAATATTTAAACCCAACACTCATTGATAAAGATGCATCCTGTTAAAAAAAACTTATGAATGTCTTCTGAAGTATGATATAAATTTTGTGATTAAATGCAATAAACGTTTTTATATTGTTTCCTCAGCAAAATTTAAAATTCAACTAAGAAGAAATAAAATGTCAACAGATACTCTGGCCCGTACATGTCGCTCTAAAGGGGACACTAAAAAGAAAACCTCACAATTAATAACAACAAATCATAACAACAATAATGAAACTAATCTCCGTCAAGCTAATCCTGATTGCAGCTCGAATGAGTCTAATAATATTGATCAGATGGTATCGACTAATACGTCTTTTTACACATGCGGCTAACTAGGTATATATACAATAGTAATTGTCATTACGTCTCCGTGCAATCGCGGCGAACCGATGGCTTCTCACGAACGCGGCAATACGAACGTCTCTCACTATAAAAGGTTAGTTAATTTGTTTGTACTCGAACTCGCACGGGAATAAGCGGCCGTGTGCGCGTTTCCTTCGTGTCCTTCTACGTTTTAAGGTTGGTAAGAAAATATAATTATAGTGAGGATGTGAGAGTGAATGAGATGACCGGCGACGAGGCGCGCGCAGCGCACGCCGCTGCCGGTCCGGGCCTAACGATTATAACATTTCATCGTAATAATTAAATATTCTAAGAAAAAATGTCTTAAATACCTACAACACCGTAAATATAAAACAAATAATTACGTTATTTTGTTAGGTATGATATCGATTTTCCGACGGTCCTAATAGACTCACACCTTTCGATTTCATTATCAATTTCCTAGCTAACGTTTAACAAGATAATCGCGGTCGCGTCTCCTGCGGTGTGTGCGGCGCGGGCTGCGAGAAGGTCGCGCGGTTACTCGTGGTGTCGCGCGGAGTCGCGCGGTTACGCGTGATGTCGCGCGGAGTCGCGCGGTTACGCGTGGTGTCGCGCGGAGTCGCGCGGTTACGCGTGGTGTCGCGCAGAGTCGCGCGGTGTCGCGCGGCCGGTCTCGGTGCGGCCCTAACGAACGATGTTTCGGCACGAATGAACAAAAAACGCGAAGCGAGCGCGCCGCCCGGCGACAACGCGCTCCGTTTAACACTTGATTATTCAATTAACTACATACTCATAAGTAATTAATTACCTTTAAAAAGAATATTGATTTACTTCGTATCATTTTCAATATTTTTTTTTGTAACAGGAAACATTTATATTCATAACGTATTTATATAATAATAGCATTTAAAAGATTGTTCATTATTATTACCTAAAATTTTATATCTAGATTTATAATATTAATGTTTAATTGATGTAGGTAATGAGTAATAATAATTGTAAATAACGAATGAATGCGTCCGCAGAGCAATGCGCGGGCGCAGTCGCCCCGCTGCTACCTAGACAAGTGGTCGTCGAAGTTGGAATCGTCTCCAGAACGAGTACTTAACGAATATGATTAATGAATTGACTTCATATTTTACTCTATTACCTCGAACCTGCGCGTTTTGGCTGTGATTTTTAAATCCCTGTCTTCGGCGTATTGAAATGGTATGTCGTGTAACTACGTCAAACATTCTGTACGAAAATGTAATTTTTGTAATATTATTACTTCGATTAAAATTTTAATTACGACTAAGTACTGTGTGACTCCGCGTCTTAAGTGGAGCCGCGTAATTTTCCAACAGTGGTCTTATATTAAGGTAAATACAATCGTAAGAAACAATGAAATATTAATTATGTAATGCACAAAATGTTATTTATTATAATTACAATACCTACTTTCAAAGGTACAAGATAGAAACGAATTATTATCTTAACGCGATGAGAGATATTATGAAATGTTCCGACTTAGCTTTCCAAACGTCCTTATGAATCGTAAATATGATCATATTATCCTTAGGATAAAAATTTATATCATAATACATATAATTAGAAAGTATGTATACGCGTAACTAACATAGTCTTATACGGAATATTATAATAAAGTACTGAAATTAAAGTCGAGAAAGTTCGCTACTGAAATAGAACAGCTGTTCAAAGAGGTGATTTTATACAATTCGAATTAGGCAAAAAATAATTACATTCATAGGTAAAATATGCGCAATATGTAGTATTATAGTAATTACGTTAATATTAAAAATAGATTGAATAAAATATGTGTTGGTTAACGAGCGAGGGGGCGCGCGGCGGACGCGCGGTCGCGAACCGCGTTATTGTCTCCGGCCGGCCCGGTCGGACGCCGGGCGGCCGTCGGGCGGCCGTCGGTCGGCCGGCCCCGGCGCCGGCCGGACTGCTCGCCGGCTGTCGCCCGACCAGCCTCAACCAACTTTCACCGCTACCGACAAATTCTGTACACGCGGAACACGAGGGAGGGATAAGCTTAATGCGAATACATAATTTTATTGCTCAATGCTCAAACCATCGGGGGAATCGAGCAAATTAAACGTCGGAAAGTTAAACCAGATAAGCTTTTATCAAAAATCTTAACACGCTATGCTGTAAACGGTGACGACACAATCGTAGATGCCAAGGGATTGATCCTACTCGTACTTATGAAGTTATAGTCTCGCTCTGAAAGGCAGAGACATGCAAGTTACATAATTATACCTTATAACTGTAAGTTTAACTAGGAATAATAAAGTATTATAAGATATTCCTCCCTGCAAGTAAATCGCTAGATGCATTTTATATTATTACGAATTTTTTTTTGTTATTTAACGTTAATTATTTTGACAACACATCTACGGTACAGTCGAAAGCGAGAATAATTTGAAAAAATACCTGTTTAATCAATACAACTATCTCTCGTTCACACGACAAAAAGTATTATGTATTATCGTTATTTACAATAGAGTAGGTGAGTCGGGTTGGGGGGGAGGGGGGTAGGGTAGGGTGTGGGCGGTCAGGAGTGGGTAAAGGCTGGAGATTGAGATGCCGCGGTCGACGGATCGGTCCGCGCAGTGGCCGGACGGATATGACGACCGTCGCCGATGCGGCGCGCCGTGCGGTGGGGGCGACGCCGCGCAGGCGGGCACGGCATGTACGCGGGAGTCGCGGCGGCGGAGCGGGCGCACGCTGCCGGCCGCGAGGACGCCGGGGGCTCGCAGGGCTGGCGAAGGCTCGCTGCACACCAACACGCCGCTCGCCACCTGCGTGCAATGATTACATTTTGTAGCGCCTGACCTGCGAGGGCGGTGTGCAGAACACCGCTTCCAGACCTACGAGTCAGTACACATTCCGTGCATCAACGCAAACGAGCCAGATAAAGTCGGTCCTAGAAGGGTCAGGTAGAGACAAATTAACTTCCGTCACCCGAAGCTGCAACTGTCAATCTAGACAGCGGCGAATCGGATAAGGCAACGGAGTAAAAAAATATTATGGTATAATAGGACATGTGTGTTTAATCGGGGGAAAATCGGCCGCAATAATCAAAAGACCGATTTAAAGCGGTCGTCTGCGTTATGCCTAAAGCTAATTTCCCTCATGAGAACGCTTAGATGCAAAATAATTGTTTTAACGTAAGTGACATTAGTCAGTAAAAAATTGCACAGATAGCATTTTTCTCAGTAGGGAATTAATTTTAATTAGTTTATTTACTACTAACAATAAACTATTTACAGGTAGATCCTTAGGGCTGCTAGCTAGGTGTGACAATCGAAAATAGTGACTGCCTTTAGTTAAAATAAAACTGTTCTCCTAAAACTAGAAACCTAAATAACATACATTCTATACACTAAATACCATCTACCTTTGCACGCAAAAACCTTCTACCAATCCCAACATATACGATAACTAGTGTGAACTCTAAGTATGAGACTGTTTATCTTAAAATGTTTGTATCAGTGTAATTTAAGCTCTCATGTTTGCGGTGGCTACAATTACGCGCGATAATGCTCGTTCTTTAAAGCGCCGTTTCGCGTAACGACATTTTAATTAGGCGGGATGAGAGTGCACATTAAAAAATTATACTCACGTTAATATTTGTGCTATAACACTTTCAATGATAACCGTTGGTAAAAGCCGCGGGGATCAGGGGGCCCTGGAATTAGAGAAAAGTAAAAGGGTCAGTTTGCTAAAGCCGTGTGAATTCCGATCGTCGATCTGCTATTGGAAAGTTTTAATTAGACTATTACAAGTTTAATCCTCGATCGACCGGTGAATTCAATTGCCAGTCCGCAAATCATAATTGAATGGAGGCATAAAATATCGACTGGAACGCTGCCCTCTCGGGGCAGATTTAGAGGTAGTAAGTTCTCGCAGTCGATAGAGCGGTAGCGCTCAGTGGCCAACAAAATAAAAACAGCAAGTGGATGAGTTAGAGCGGCGCGCGACCGCTCGGCAACGGTAATTACACCGCTTGTTCTCCTTGATTTACGGTTATTGCCCGTGGGGGCATTCCCGTTACCTAATAAGATCGTTTTACACCCGGGAACCACATGCGCCCGCCGTAGGACCGGCCGGCGGCTGGACCGTTCATTCTCTCATTAGCGACGTATTTGTTTTACCCCAACGATTACGGACGATTGAGTTAATATCCCGTTTGATATATGAATCGCCTGAAACGGAAGGGTAACTCATTGCAGTGCTCAGCTAAGCGGAAACTCGTGCTATGATTGCTTGAATGCCTTTAGCACCGAACGATGAACGCGGTTCGCGTGTACAGCTAGGTGCTTGTTGAATAGCTTAACAAAAACAAAAAAGACTTGGAATAAAATCTTCTTAGATTAAAAACAAGTCGAGGTTGTAAAATTGTAGGACGAAGTCTGAGAGGTTAAGATCTCGTGGCGTTGGCGGCTGGCGGGTGCCGACAAGCAATGAAGACTGATGTCGGCTCCGGGAAGCAGTTATGGAGCTCGGTCGCAGTTTTAAAAAGCCATTACACGAAGCAGTGCACCGCGTAGATTGCCGACGCCGTCGCTCGTCGCCTTACTCATATTTTGGAACACTTTATAATCGCATCTCTCACGCTTCACTTGCTCGCTAACTTATGGTGATTATGCTTTAAGAGCGACAAGGAAGATCGGTTCAGTAATGAGATTGGACCGTCTCGCTAAAATTTTAGTGTCGTCGGCTGCTAATTGCGTCTGCGGTGCTCGTCGCCTGCGCCTCTATGAGCTATCAGCGACGCGACACCCAGGTACCTGTCACTTAGTCGAATCATTACAAATTGTAGAGTTAAATATCGCTTGAAATAAATTTCAACATTCTCGGCGCGAATCGACGCTCC
>DWLO01003096.1:0-11451 GCA_018245335.1 Dalla quadristriga | reverse complement strand
TTCCTTACTAGACATTGCCCGTGGATCTGTTCGCGCAATATTCGGTTTGTCCTAATAGATTTGTGTTTAGTTCTTCATTTTAAGAGTGAAATATAATATTATTTGTTTGCTGGTCACGCTATCGCCAACTGTCTCAGTCCTCAACGCATTTGTAATCTAATAAGGCTACCTCATACATACAGTCTTAATAATTAACAATGTTTGTATTAATACCTAAAACTAATTGAATAAATTGGCCACAAACTGCACTACCTGCTCATTTGCTACTTTGTTCATATACGACAAAATTAAATGATTTTCCGAGCAAAACTTATAATGGATAACTCTTCCATCTTGTAGGTGTTTAAAATAGCATTCACCTGGTATTATAATAACATGACAAAAGTTTGCGCTGAGTTATGTGGAGCTAGAAGTTTCAAGTGAAACAAGAAATAAGCGCATCCTTCTTGTGGTACCTTTAGCTAGCGAAAACATTATTTTAAACAGTATTATATCATCTTGCTTCTAACATTCACATTCACCTGCAAAAATAATACCAGGACAAGGAGTAAGCGTTGAATTATGAGTAGAGCTACGAGTAAGATAGTTTCCAGTGAAACACGAGCGCAATTCTGTTGTTTATTTATATTGCGTGCAATGTTGCGTTAAAACCAGCGACAAGCTATTTTGATTCGGTATTGTATCATCGCCCTATCGACGGTATCCATCAACGCTCCATCATTATAATTTGTAGTTTGGAAGCACCAAAACAGTACCCTTTAATTGATAATTATTTTCAACCTTAACCTCTGTAACTTTTGCTTTTCCCGTATTTTCATAAAATAAAATGAAGAACCCAAACGAATAACAGTTATAATTTGGATATCTCACTCTCACTGGTATTTATATTTTTGTGAGAGACAAATGGTTTTGTTGACTTGAAATAGGACACGAGGAATAAAGTTGTATTTCATTCTTCATCTGAAAAATAAACTAGTTCTTATTTATTTTAATCGTACGAACCGTGGTATGGTGCTTATTCATAGTATAATTTTGGATAATTGCATAGAAACTCCTTACATTAATGAATGCATGTATTGAATTGATGTTTTCTACCTATGGTTATAATATATATTTCAGTACGACACCAAAATTTTTATTATTTAGATAATAAATAATCTTAATGAATGAAGGAAGTTTGACCAAAACACAGTATTTAATCTTACCTCAACTTGACAATGTTGTACTTGTCATTGTCAAACTAAAATTCAATTTCCTTCTTGTCGAAGTTAGTCCCATAGGGACTTTTGGCTTAGGCTAACAGAAACAAGCATATATTGGCTTTGAAGAACCAATTAAACTTTTCATCAGAATTCTGAAACTAATTTTCAGTAGTTTGACAGAGTCAGCGCTCGGCAGGTAACCACGACATAGACCACTTACAAGCTGTGCTGTGCACCAATTAATACTGGCTAACTTACTGAACAAGCATACCGCTTGCCTTGTCGTCGAGCCTTAACATTTTGACGATAGGGTTGGCTTTTTTACTGTAATAGTGGTTGTAGGTACTTGTAAAATTATAGTAAGCTTGGCTTTTTTTTTAAAAGAGACCCAGAGATTTTATTCTCCGGCTTTTGTTTCTCCCGGCCTGCCCTGGATAATAATTATAAGTTTTTAAGTTTTAACATAGCGAAGATTTTTATTAAATGTGCACGATCCAGCAATTAATTGTAATTGTGTGGGTGCGTGTTTACGTGTATTTTTATTCAGCCCATTTTTCTATAATGCGATATATGTGCGTACCGTATCTACCAATTCTTTATTCTTTATTCATAAATAAATAAATGGAAGTTACAGGTTTATTGGTTTCAGATTAAAACGAACATCTTAGATTGCGTTAAGTTAAGTTAAGTTAAGTTGTTAATTATAATGACTTTAAGAAAAAAGTGTTATTCCGATCTACAACTTGTATTTTAAACTCACAGGTCTGACATTCTTAATTTATAAAGAAGTTAGAAGCATTTTAAAAATAGTGCAGACCAGACTTTAACTTACTATTAAAGACCAATCACCAACTTATTTTGTGTTATAGGTATACGTTAATTTTGTATTGTATACGTTTTAAAATGTTATCTCGTGAATGACAATTTCAACGAAAGCAAATAGTTTTTATAGTCAGGTCAAGAGCACTTAATATTTTTGCTTGTTTCGTTTCAATTAAAACTGTGCAAGTCCGCAATGAGAGCATCAAATAATTATGAACTCGCTTCTTTGGTGCAATGAGGAAACTTTGCGCCATGGGAGCTTACTCGTTATATTTTACAGTTTTCCATCCTTAGATGGATTTTTTCTATTTTTGGAATTAAATAGGAATTTTCTTTATTTCTTAAAAAATTGAATATTTTGAGGTCGTATGACAGCTAGTTTAATGCATTCATTCTGCATTATTAACCACAACATTTATTTTGTACTTTCTTAATGCATGGTTTATAAAGAAAGAAGGAGATCGTACGTGGCTTCTGGAAATCCTACCATGTCAAAGCGGAGTTTAATACAGGTGCGCTACAAAATAAGCCAAAAAATATTTACATTTGCTATCCTGGAATTGCATTAAGTGGTAATGTGCACCGGTGGACTACTCGGTATTGTTATTTTATTAGTTCTCACATAGACTTTATATTTGATAAGAGTTTATAACAAGTTCATAGTGCTCATTCAAATCCCTGTAGGTTTTCATTAGAATAGGGTCTCTTCTTAGACAGCTCATGTATACGGCTAAAGTTAAATATTACTACGTGTAACAATACTAATACAAACAAATTGAATATTCAGCTAACATTCCCATTAGCCGTCTCGATTATAGTTACCAGTATCTGATTTTATATTCATAAAGCAGTTTGCTCGCTACAATAACACGAGACGGCACTGATTGAAGACGTCAACCTGATACATACTGTATCGAACTGGAACGAGAGGAAGCGCAGAATGGTACCTGCAATGCGATAGTAGGTAGAACAGACGAGGGGTAGCCATTGTTAGCCATAACGGCCGCCACTCACGGAAGCACTTGTCACTGTCATGAGGTAAAGAGGTCGGCAGATAAATGTTGTATACCTCTGGCAGACATGAAAATGCCATTGATAATATCATAACCCAAGTTTTTAGTTGATGACCAAGGAACATAAATAGTATTTATTATCACTACCCCAGTCAACTCAGTCGCAGAAGTAGGTTTGGGTGCTTACGTCACGTCACACTGTATTCACGTCATTTTATGATAGAGATAGTCCTATCAAATATTATTTATTGTGTTGAAATCTATCATGTAGGAGTAGTAAAGCTAGAAGTATATAGTATAAAGGCTATTAATGTGTGTTTGATAAGAAAGTGTTTTATTAAGAATACTGCATGGCAAAAGTGAGCGTGTCAGTAAGCATAAATTTCTCAAATCAACTACCAATCAACCTATGCTTTATAAGTTTTCATCTCAACGCCCCAAAATCGTACCATAAAATTTATATTTGGTGCAAAATAAAAACATCAATTCATGAAACGTTATTTGATTTACAATATTAATGTTGTCGGAGCTGAAATGTAACTTAGACGAGGTTATAGTTCGGTAAGGCGTGAGTTCGGTGAGGCATTGCGCATCCCTCGGATGTTGGGATAATCTCATTGAAAGATTTGATTTTCCGCTAAATTAGATAAAAGTAATGAAACACTCCCTCAGGATTTGCTCCCAATAAATTGGCAAGCATTGATTTCGAGCCATATATTTCGTAAATGATGATTAAATACATTTATTTCATTCTCTTTCATTGAAATATACATAGATAAAAAATAATTACAATAACAAAGAGCAATTTGTATCGAACGGTTATGTTCGATTTGTGTAGAATTTAACCAAGTTTGCAATTGTTATAATTATTATTTCGCACTCAGCGTTCATTTTATGAGTATTACAGATATAAATATTAATATATAAATATGCCTTCATGTACGAGTACACGTTGAAACTTTTGCGTTAATCATTCAAAAATATTTCTTTAAGTAAAGTTATTGAAGTAAAAGTTCCCTATTCGCGGTAGGGGGTAAAATATTGGTGGTGATACGGAAGTGGTGGTTACGGATGTGATGCCTAAACATACATGTGACATAGCTCGGATTTGGCCGTGGCTCCACCCGCGCAAAAATCCTTTATCTATCCCTCCGGAACCGTGCGTTTTCCCGAGGTAAACATGTCACTCTCGAGCCTATAAACTATATCTATGCAAAAAATCATGTCAATCCGTCGCTCTATAGCAGCGTGAAAGAAGGTAAAACCAACAAGTCATAAAACATTTTCGCATTTACTATAGTAAGGAGTAGTAAGGATATAACTTCATCAGATCGAGTAATCGGTGTCATGTAATGATGTGTGTCCTATCGAGTACACGTGAGCGCCATCTTGCCAATTTAGTAGAAATTGTTTGGTCTGAACATGGATTAATTTGTCAATTTAGTTAAGAATGTTGCCACTATGACTGCTATGTAACGAATATTTTAATTACTAGTACATTTCAGTTCATTTTTAGTAAGTCTTTAGTAAGTATTTATTGTAAAAGTCGAGGAATAAAACTTACGTCATTCTAAAGGTACCTACTATACCATAGATGTGTACAATAAAAAAAACACCTGTGAGTTTTGCCGTTAAGAAAGGTAATATTTATAAAGTGAACATACAGAAATGATTTTCCTTACAAAATGCTTTTACCAATAGCGATGTTTTGTTGTTCCTAGCTAGTATTATAAATGCCGAAGGGTGTTTGTTGGTTTGCTAGATTATTGGTTTGGAAACCACGTCGTATTGGAATAAAAATTTGTTATTTCTAAAGAAGTTTTGTCGAAGGTGGAGCTAAATAACGCTTTGACTTAGAAATCTGAAATTCCAATCATATACTGCTTAATATTCTTGCTTGATTGGTGTGTTTAGCAATTAAGTATCACTTGCTTTAACGGTGTAGGAATTCGATGACCAATTTCGGACAGAACTCTGGTTTTCTAAAAAAAAATTATAATGTCTGGTTTTATAATATACTTACATATAAAAAAATGGTAACAGGTGTCCTTACCGAAATAAAACTCATATCATTCAACTGAACAACGAAAATTTACAGTCATTGTGTAGTTCAAGCGGAACATCTCCCCACAGCCTCGCTGTATTTAATTCCACATACATACTACACCTCTTATTCAATTTGTGAGAGAATCAGTTCCGCCAACCCGATTATCTTTCATGTCAGATTTTATACACTCACAAGAGCGGCTTTTGAGAAATTTACGTGAATAACGTTACCTCTATATTTTTTATGACATGTATTGTGTTCATCTTTGAAAGTCTTCTTTCACTTTAGAATTTTCGAGTGCACCATTATTCGATATCTTTATTGTTATATATTATATAGGATATAGACAAGACATATTATATAGACAAGACAGTGTAGAATCATTTTCTCCTCTGTTTGTAAACCGTTTTTTTTGTTTGGTTTCGACGTTTTGTTTGACGAGTTTTAATGTTATCAATAAAAAAAATTTAGAAACATGCAAATACATGTTTTTCTCTAATTTAAAATTATGATTATGGTAGAATTTTGACCTGTGGGCGAACACTAGTTTTATCAAAACCCTCATAGGAGTTAACGATAAGTTAAAATGATAGTGGAAAAGGGTATGATGTGGTCCACACCGAAGTGGTCTGTCCAACATACTTTTCTGTCTAAGTTTGTATAGTTTAATTTTATAACCTTCAACGAACGCCTTTTAAAATACCTACTTGGCATTTTTTTCAATATCTTAGATGCAACAGTATGCAATTCAATAACATCGGCACTGAAGGATAGCCAAAAGAGAAACTGCGCACTTACAAGGACAAAGATAAAAACCCTATTAAATGTTGAAGTATCGTGTCGCATTAGTCTCTCTTTATTGGCTCATTGTGTCGAGTACCGAGTTCAGGAGCAACCAACTAGTGCTGTGTACAATAGCAAGCACTTGGCACATGTACCGTAGAGAGCAAGAGCCCCTCGGCTCGGCAAACATTTGCCCAATAATTGCGAGTCGTCAGTTACGCTTCTGGAATAAATATTCGCTTTCCCGTGATGAACGACAAGATACTTCAAGTAACTCGGAGCATTTTTTATTGCGAGAAAATCATGTCTTAATGTTTTAATAGCGGATAACTCGGATACCGACCGTCATTGTATGCGTCGCGGCAAGCCACGCAACCTATACGTGGTTAGTTGTTTTTAGGGCGAGTTTGAACGTATATCTCATGTTTACAGGACTGTTTGTTCATTTATACGATACTTGTAATATTATATAGTTATATAATTATCTTCAAGTTTTGTTTAAGTTACTATGAATGAACAACGTGTAATAAGCGTAAGGGCTAGTCATTTAAAAATCTAATAGTTGTAGTCTGTAGTATGTATGTAATTTTTTAAACTATTTTATTAGTCCTTCATATTAATTGTACCCTCCCTTACCTTTTCTTATATTATGTCCTTTACCCAAAGGTTGTCTGGAAGTGATCGCACTAAAGCGATGAGAACGCCTTTTGTACTGTGTCTTCTGTGTATAATGTTCTGGGTAAATTGAATACACCTAGTATTCTAATCGTCTATCTATCTTTTATTATCTAAATTGCCGCTTTAGGAGATAAAAAAACCCATTAACGTATGTATATTAAAAATATTTTGAAAAATGTACTTCATTTTCATTGAAAAATGCCATTACCTATTTAACCACTTTGGCCGGATAGGTTGGCCCACTGCAGGGTACGGGTCTCTGCGTACAACTCAGGAGACCTGGAGCGCCGTTCACCACGCTACTCCAATGGGGATTGTCTTATTTTTAGCTAGGTTCGAGTATGTTATGTGATCAGAAATTCGTTAGTGTTTACTAAAATAGCAGACTGTGTAGTGTAACCAATTTATAATAATGAAAAGGATTGACAGGAAACAGCTGGAAAGTGGTGGCAGTTATACAACGTATTGGCACATTAAGTCCATTCGTAAATCGGTATTATTTAGGCAGACATTGACTTTGAGTGCAGATAGGCATACAACAAGACCTTTTAAATGGATATTTTAATAAGGGTTCTTTTTTAAATTGCGGATCTCGTAAATATCAATTACGTACTACACGTAACGGTGTCTTCGTCGTCAAAATATTTTTATTATAATATGAATTTTATGCTCAGCTTATATTTTGAGGTCAGCTCGGTCAACCACATCGTTAAGAACATGACAACAATGACAAATTGTGCCTAAAGAATATTAAAAAGGATATTGCATAATTTGTTTTCTTTTTGTTCTTTTTTATTCTGAAATAAATTGCAGTTTACCTGTAAATAATACATGGTATTCTACGTATGACAGATATGTTTACAATGGCCAAATGTCATGAGATTTTCTCCATTCAATTACATTAAAGGCTCTGTGTAGTAAATTCCTCGCATTATAGGGACATAAAAACCGTCGGGGAAAGGGTCCCTTTATAAATATTTTAGCGTTGGGAAGATTCTGTTTCATAGTGTTCAAACTGACTTTGAATCTTGTAAATGTGTCCCGGGCGCTCACATTTCCACAAAAAGACTGGCGGGAGTTTTACGGAAAACACAATTGTAAATAAAATAATTTTTCCTTTGGATTTTTGGTTTGTAGAGTTTTCAATCTTTTTTGTGATGAAATAGCTAACGTTCATGCAGCCACTGCCGCTGCTTCCCATGAACAGCTGTGACTACCCTCGAACAGGAATGTTCCAAGGCACTATGTGTAAATTAGTTCTGTTAGTATAGGTGCCTATGTTCAATTTTAAAGTTTTTTTTATATTTACTTGTTCTTCAACCACTCTCATCGGTCGCTAATTGTTATAGTACAATGTACAATGCACATTACTAGTTTTTGATGTAATCTACGAGTTTATACAGAAAAGCTTTATGCCAAATGAAGCTTGCAATGATACATTTTTACTGCCTTAGATTACAGAAGAGTTAACTAGTGTGTAAACAACTTATTAATATACTAGGTATATGTAAATAAGTTAAATATGTATTAAATTAGGGTCCAGCACTACTCCCGTATTTTATTTAACAAGTGCGGGAAGTTATTAAAACACGTGCTGATTATAAATTGTGGTGTCGAGGGAAATCTTAGTTCAGTTCTTGCTAACAATGGCTGTACAAAACACTTATTTACTCACTTTTAGGGTTAATATATATATAGGTATATATATTTATTCAAATTGAGGTATTTATTACATTGAAGTAAAAAGGTTTTTAATTATTTTAAATTAGATTATTATTCCGTCGCTAGACATAAAGGCCACGTTATTCCTTAAACGTTATGAACGTTAAGATTTATTAATTGATCGTTATCTTCGCGCTATCATGGCAGCAATATAATTAGATTTCTAACATAATCATGTACAAACCCAAAGCCGATAAATAACAGGAACGGAAAAGATTAAATTGTCTTGGATAAATTTTATTGTCTTGAACTAACATACGAATATAACATTTTACCTATCGATACAAATATTGTAACATTTCCTGCTCCGTCCCTTAAACAATTACATTCAGAACAATTATAAATGGAACACAATTTTTTTGTTGCTAAATAGGTTTTTTTGTATGTAATAAGAATAGCAAAAATAACAATATGTTATATAACACATATCGTCCACACCAATTTAACATGCTAAAAAAAAAAAAAACCAAAATAGCTTTTATTGGGAACTGAAAACTTTTTATAAATTCTACTATAAAAATATGATATAGATTATAGGTTATAAATTTAAATCTCTCCGCCTGCATTAACATTTAAAATGTACTCGTACATAATATTTAGCGCAGATTTTTCTATTCAGTTACGTTATTGCTTTTGCAGTCGGGTATTTTGTTCATTTTATAATATTTTAATGGATCGATGGATCGATGGTTTTTTCCAAATGATTAAACCCTGATGCCGCTTAGTGTAAGAGGGCAGTTTTAACGACACCTCATTTTTTAAAATATACAGCGTGACCAAGAAATATCATACTCATACTATGAAAAATATAAATCTCCTGGCGCAGTATGCTAGAAATGTATGGATGTCTTTTTGTTGTTCGAAGTCATAGCGTCAAAGGGTATTTATTATAATTATGGGGGAAAAAAAAGGGCCGCCGTCAGCGGTATTTTATTGTAAAATTATTTTTTATCTTTCCATAGCGCCATTGTATAACGTCCCGTTAGAAATGTACTGTGATAGTACAAAGGCTATAATTATTTAATTGCAAAGTTTGGCATACAAGGATTGGTACACCCGAGGGCTCCATATTGGATTTCTCGTCTATATAAACATTAGGCTGCCTGAATGTATGTATGTGTGTCAGACTGAAATGCAAAAATCCTTCACGTCACGTGCGTTGGTGGTACCATCGTGATCGAACTACAAACAGATTATCTATGATAATTTATGCTTATCTAGGCTTGACCTGCTTAGTCTAGATTGGGTTATTTAAATAATATCTTTTGGACCAGAAAACAATGTTGTTCTTCGATCCGGTTAGGTATTTGTAGGCAATGAAACCTTTGAAGTTAATTTAAGATCAAAAACAATGTCCACAGATTGAAGAGGGTTCCCTCGTTAATGTATATCGAAATGAATGTTCTTGAAACTTTACAAAACTGTCCGGAACAACAAAGATTGCCAACTTGTTGTTTGAGAGGTTTAATCATTTTTATTGAGTTCCAAAATCGAAGAAATCTTGTACTTACCTAATTGTCTTTTATAAAGTTGTGGTGTAGCATAGGTTTGAAGATATTTTGACAGCTTTAATGTTAGGAACCAAAATATTTAAGTAGGGGTACACTTCATAAAGAGTCTTAATCTTCACAAGTACAATTTATTTTATTTACTTGCATATTCATACATACATTTTATTATGTACCCTGCTATTAATGAATAAATACCCTTGTCATTTATTGATGGGTGTTCAACCATTCACATCATACGAATTTCCAATGTATATGTATTATTATTGTTATATCGATGAACCTTATATGTGCTGAAATATTTATGAGCGGCAAAATTTCCGTTACATCGTTATTTTTACGCCAATTAAACGGTTTGCGGTTATTTGTATTGTCGGATGGGTTGAAAATTCATTTATATTCTATGCGTGTCGGCAAAAATCTTTAATTATTTGCAATCTGTGTTGTAATAATGGTATGTATCATTGGAAGAATATAGTCAGTAAGTATTAATTGTTATCTTTGTTGCAGTCTTACATTCAAATAAAATGTCTTTCTTTCCTCTTTCTAATATATTTTGTATAGATTAACGAGCACTGGATTTCAGGTTCTACTGCTAGCTGGGGTAAGTATGGCTTTTTTGATAAATTTTTAATCAATAAACGAATTAAGCTTTAATTACTAAAAAAATATAACATTTTGTCAATTTTTATTTTGTTCATTTTATTCCTTTTATAAGGTGAGAAACTACTATGTTTTCTAATCTACAAGGTTTATAACCTCAACTTACTCTCGACATATGGCACTGCTTAGCATATTATGACCAAATGAAAATGGTTCGTGTGTTAGATGATTGGTTAGGGATTGTTCATATCTTTCATCCAATGGACTAGTAACGTGTTCATTTCGATGAACAATAAATTCTGATTTTTTTGCGGGGGACGAGGTAACCACTACATTAAAATTATTGCACAGTAACCCATACATACTATTTCGTGGAGTTCCCAAGGGACACATTAAAAAAGTCATCAATTATTATTTATATATATTTTATATTTTATTTTATTTTATATTTTACTCTTTATTGAACACAAGAGATCGCTTAGCTCACATACCAGTAGCTTTGATCTTTTTATTTTAAAGAGTAATTTACATTAGCACACATATTATTTAGTTCCGGTCATAATGACACTAATGTTATTTTACTAATTTAGCCACAAAGTGACGTTAGAACAGAGTGGGTAACAGTGTTGCCACGTTGGAATTCATTTATTACTTAGTTTAGCCATACGAAACTTCGCACTTAGTGCAGGACATTTTCCTTTATTTAGATACCATATATTATTTAGTTTGTTTAGTACCCAAGCGTAAAGCCAACTTAAATGAAGTGTATAAGTAATTTGAAATATTTCTTCTATTTGAAATAAGAGTTTCCTAATAAAGTAACAATAAGTTGGAGCGGAATTTGATATTAAATGAAAAGTTTAAAGCATCCCTTGTTACAGTCTTTAAATATTTTGTGAGTTTAATATTAACTACTTATTCCTTTATGGAATTTTATTTAAACTACAGATTAGTTTATTTCATACCCGGTAAGTATTCTAAATGCTAATAATGTTGACTGGTTACAACCTTTTAGCGGCACAAAGTACTGTGATTGGTGGAGGGGTTACTGGCCAACCCAAATGTCAGAAGTT